>APFE030581487.1:104575-185793 GCA_000404065.3 Pinus taeda
GTCTTAGAAAAGAGATTGAGAAAACAAAGGCTATTAATCTTAAGTTTGTCAAAGGATCTGAAACTCTGGATGAGATCATCAATGTATAGCGTTCTCCACTAAACAAGACAGGTCTGGGGTATAATGGAGAAACCTCTCAAGCATCCACCTCAAAAAGCTATCTTGATGTAGCAAGAAGGAATAAGAAAAAGCTAAATGGAGATCACCAGGTAAAGTAGGGACAAATTACATCAAGAACAAACAAATACTATCAGGTGAACCAGGGGCAATCTGTCTTAAGGGTGAACAAAAGCTACAACCTGCCATAGGTAAAATCTTCTCAATTTGCTTCAAGAATGGATATCAATAGAAATTACAATCATGTGGCTAGTAGATTTGATAACTGCAGAAGTTTCTTCAATGGACATTGTTTCTCTTGTCATAACTTTGGTCACAAAGCAGCTCAATGTGTTGCATATAAAACGATCATGACTAGAGAAGCTCAAAAACAAAGAAGTATGACTAGGATTACAAAAAGGACCTATAACAATTTTTCGGCTCTTGAAAATGAAGTTGAATGTTCTATTTGCAATAACTTTGGTCATGAAGATTCTAAATGAAAGAGCAGGTTTCAGCAGACAAAGGAACAACCCTCAAACACCAAAACATGGAGAATAAAGGAACCACAAACAGAAAGACGTGGGATAGCCTTTTATGCAGAGGGACAGGAAAATTTATGGTACATCGACAGTGGATGTTCAAAGCATATGACAGGTGATAAAGAAAAACTTGAATCATATTCTGCTTTAGAAAAGGGAAAGAAAGTTTCTTTTGGAAATGATACTCCTGCAGCTATAAAAGGAAAAGGCACTGCTTAGTTAAAGGAAAAGGTCAAAGCTGGAAATGTTTTGTATGTTGATGGATTGAAGCATAATCTTTTGAGTGTCAGCGTCAGATGTGTGATCAAAGAACCGAGGTGATATTCAGATCAAATGGATGTCTTGTTCGTGATCTTGATACATGTAAAACAGTGATCAAAGGCAAAAGAACTCCAAATAATCTGTACATATTTGAAGAAGGACAACAACAATGCTATCTAAGCAAGGATGATGAGCACTGGTTATGGCATCGGAGGTTGGGACATCTAAGCTTTTCACAAATAAGGAAGCATGCAAATATCAGGCAGTTCGCGATCTTCCAGATATCAAAATTCCAGACAACACCATATGCAAATCATGTCAGTTTGGAAAGCAAACCAGAAATAACTTTCTGGAAAAGGAAGGATCAGCTAGCATGCCTCTTGAGCTAGTCCATACAGATGTTTGTGGCCCTTTTAAGAAAAAGACACCTCGAGGAGAAGAATACTTGATACTATTCATTGATGATTTCTCCAGGTTTGTTTGGTTAGGTCTTATGAAGCACAAAGATGAAGCATTCGAAAAAATTCAAATCTTTCAAAGCCTTGGTTGAAAATGAATCAGGTTACAAAATTAAGAGCCTCAGGTCCGACAGAGGTGGAGAGTTTACCTCAAATGAATTTTCTGATTTTTGTGAAGAACATGGGATAAGAAGGGAATTCTCTACAGCTAGAACTCCTCAACAAAATGGAGTAGTGGAAAGAATGAACAGAACAATCCAACAAATGGCTCGTGCTATGCTTGACGAGTCTGGAACTCCCGCAACTTTCTGGGGTGAAGCTACATATGCTGCGGTTGTTATTCTCAACAAAACAAATGTCCGGGTGAACAGCATTCAAACTCCTCATGAGCTATGGTATGGTGAGACTCCTTCGGTAAAGCACTTCAAAATCTTTGGGAGCAAGTGCTATATTAAGAATACTAATGAGCAACTTGGCAAACTTGAACCTAGAGCAGATGAAGGCATTCTTCTTGGTTATTCTCCACATAGCAAAGCATACAAGTGCTACAATAAAAGACTTGGAAGAATTGTTGACAGCATTGATGTAGTGGTCGATGAGAAGGGATACATTCCTAGGTAAGTAAATCATGAAGATATCGAAGAGAATGAAGACTACCCTCAAAGACAGAATGATGAAGAAGAAGAAGAACCTCAAGAAGAACCAGAGGAGCAGATAAGGATAGAAGAGAAGACTCCATCCAGATATGTTCAGAAGAATCATCTAGAATCTTAGATTTTGGGGCAGAAAGAAGCAGGTGTACAAACAAGAAGAATAGTTGCAGAAGCTTCAAGCTATTTGGCACTACTCTCTTCCACTGAACCACAAAATGTGAAAGAGTGCAAGGATGAATGTTGGGTGAAAGAAATGGATGAAGAACTTGAGCAGATCGAAAAGAACAACACTTGGGAGCTGGTTCCTAGACCAAAGGATAAGAATGTTATAGGGACAAAATGGGTCTTCATAATCTTCAAGCAATTTAGATCTCTAGCTTTGGTGTCATTGCAGTAAGTAATTCAGAAGCCTATTTGTGATTTCGTAAGGACAATAACTGTGGAGATTTGTTGGTTCGATCTCTATTATTGTCATCAAAGAAACGAGACTTGGTGATGGAACTATGCAGTATACCTCTGTCTCGGTGCAGTAAGGTCTCATTGATTCATTGTAACTACAATTTGTATTATCTATGCGTTGAAGATCTCAGTGTCAAGGCAACAGTGAAGATCTCAATGTCAAGGCAACAATGAAGATCTTGGTATCAAGAATGAAGGATCTCAGTGTCAAGGCAGATCTAAGTATCTAGACAATGATGAAGATCTCAAAGAGGACTATCAAGAGAACGCGTGTCTTGATCTTGGAGTGGCCATTAGGTCAAGAGTCTTGGTCTTGGTATTCATCAATTATAATCTCTATAACAAGAATTTGTGCGGGTTTTCCTCTCAAAGAGTGAGAGGTTTTGACCTTGGCAGAGAGCCAACATCTTGTGTTCTTGTCTCTTTTGTTTTGGTAAATATTTGATGAAGTAAGAAAACACACTCTAATAATAACAAGAGAAGATTGTGCTAATAAGAAAAAGTGAAGAAGTACCTTACATTTAGTTATCATTGTGAGAAGAATCTTGTTAACGTAATTGTCCTAGATTCTTCAACATCCTCTAGGATATCACAAGCAACTTCATTGGATTGGAATTTGGGTCCCTTATATTCTATGAATTTGTTGAGCAACTCGATAAAAGATGAAATTCTTTCGGGCTCACACGAGTCAAGCCAACCTCGGTGCTTGTATTCAATAGAGGCAATAAATAACTCCACGAGGCTGTGTAGATGAACCACATTAACTTCAGAAGCATGCTTAGTATGTTTTGCTATGTGGTCCATTACTGTGGATGGATCACCCTCAAATTGTGTCATATTTTGTATAAAATTCCAATCCAGGCCATTTGGGTTTCTTGTAACCCACGTGATATCCAAAGCAGGAAACCACTCATGAAACTTTTTAGAAGCCATTGATATTTATATATTGATATCATGGGAGTCGCTAGGGTGAACTAAAATCGCCTTAATAATTGCTTGCTTCACTCTACAAACATAGACTTTTAAGTTCAATGAAGAACTAGGGCTTCATTCTTCCAATGGAGTCGCTAAAATGATATGTAATGTCGTATGAGGAACAAGACACACGTCTCGTATCCCCAACAATGATTCCAAAATTGGCTCAAACTAGCAGGGGTGCTAAAAGGATATCCTAGAGGTGCAACGCCAGGTCAAGGGAAATAATAGAGCAATAGCCCACTGTCACCTCAACTAAAGCTCCCTACTCTTTACGAACTTTCACCGATGGGAGCAGACCTAGTATGAAGGGAATCATCTTGATTAATGGGTCAATAAAGGGAAAAGAGTGATTCCTAAAGAGGCCTATTCACAAGAGAGGCTCAATATATGGCTTGCTTGCCCAAGAGGCAAGATGAAAGGCTCTGTAAGAAGGGCCAAGAAGGTCTTAGGGGCTAGGTTTTGGGAATGAGACTTCTTAAGGAGGGACCTAGTCCTAAAAACCCTTATGAAGACTTGGTTTCCAAATGGTCTTTGTAGAATTACCTTCCAAAAGTTATGGGACCACACGGGACCAAGTGGACCCACAACTATGTCAAATAAGAGGGATTGGTCACTCAAGGAGGGGCTTGACGTAATTGTGGAAGAGAAGAGGATCAATGGACAAATATTCTTGGAATAGAATGCAATGATCCAAATGAGGTCACCAACGAAGGGAAACTTAGGGCAGGAAACAATCCTTGAGCTAGGGCTTGCAATATCTCGAGATCCCATTGTTAGATTTGCGTCAAATTTGGAGGGCCTCTAAAGCAAACTCTAGCACAGTTGTGGACCAAAAATCAAAGTGTTTGGATGGCTAGATTGTGAGATACTTGATGCCCTAGGTGACCTATGCAGGCTAGACCTAGAAAGAAAGAGAGAAAGGTGAGAAAAATATGATTTTTGATGATCACCTATGGAAGACCAATGCCTACTCCTTTGGGAGAAATGGAGTCAAGAAGATTCCAATGATTAGGATGGTTTCTTTCAGTCAAGGTCTCTAGAACAATTTTGCATGGCAATTAGGGCATGAGGAAAATTGCTTCAAGGTCTTTATACTTAAAGGTGCAATATGTAATGACTTATCAAGATAAATTTCAGTGAAATATCTCTAGGAAAATTCACTTATTCAAACATGGCCCATAACATGATGCAACATTAATAAAAGACAAATTTATAGGCTTTCACCAAAGAAAAGCAACAAAATTTCGGCCTAGTATAGCGAAAATCCCAACATCATTTATGTGACATAGAAAAGAATGAGAAAATAACATTAAAAGAGCACTTACATGTGAGAACACGTATATCCAATCATCATCATATGCCAATCTAGAAGCCCCAAGGCAAAAATGAAGATATCCAAACATCAAAATTCATCCATCCTTCCAATTTTGTCCTCCAAAAAGAATAGTGAAAATATCTTAAGAGATAATGATCAATTCAAGTGATGATGAGAGAATGAATCAACTCATCATCTATTTATACAATGTCTAATTAATTCGATTTAACGTATTTTGGCCTAATTTAGCCGCTAGAATAAAATAATGTGCAAAATAACAAGTACTTTTGGTGACAAGTCCACCAAATAGCTCAATAATACATGAATAAGCCTCTCAATCGGGTTGAATGATTAACTGAGTGAGTCGTTGGGCCTTTGAAGAGGCCTAATGAAGTCCAAAGGGTGCCATTATGTTGAAATGGACTCTCGTCATAGTGGACAAGGGGTTAGCCTGTTGTTTTCCAAGCAAAAACCTGTGGTGCTCCGAAGTGGGTTTGGGTGGGCACGATGTCATCCTCATGGATTTCCAAATGGATCGGAAATGCTTGTAGACCATTTGTAAGGGATGGAAAGATGACATAAGGCCCACCTCTTCAGAGGGGAACAATCCTTTGTGCCCTGGAACATTCGCCAAGTGTATGGTGCATTTGTGGAGTTGGCTAGGCATAATGAACCAGGTGCATCATCCTCGTCCAAAAGGTGGAATAAGAGCAATCAACGAATGTTGTTGGGAATCCATGAAGTAATTTCGGCTATGGTGGAGGCCAATAGCTCCCAATGTTGACCCTACAAGTGCCAATGTGGCCTTCTGGAGGGCTAGGACCCCGTATAGGGAGACCAAGCCCCAAATGGCAATCCACCTGCATTATTGCATAAGATCAATGTGTCCCCTTGCCCTCCAATACAAAAAATTGTTAGAATAATCAAGTAAAAGAACTTATAGGTCATGGAACCAGTGGGGCACTTCATGGTGGCATGCCCTTCCATAGTGGGCTTTGGTATGGATAAGTGTCTCCAAGCTCAATAGGGGGTTAGCCAAGGATCTTATTAGGTGGTTTCAACCTCTAAAGGGGGTGACATGTCCATGGTGCATCCTTCAAGTGGCAAGTGGTAAATGATATAATAATGGAATGGAGTGGGGATCAAGGGAAATATCTGGGTCACATGTCAAGGTGCCAAGGTAGCTATTATAGGGGAAGCCCATTGCTGGGAGGGAGCATATCGTGGTATGTGAGTTACCCCGACCTTTGTTTTTCCACCCTTCTTCATATGCCTTTTTCCTTTTATTGGTTTTTCTTCATAACTGCTTGAGGCTCAAGGCAATTAGAGCATGTTGTGTAAAATATAGCAGTGGACACCGATTTTAAGGTGGGTCAGTTCATCGTCCACCAGGGGTTGGGACAATCATTGGTTCTTGAGTGATAAAGGAGGCTCATCTAGGGTGTATAGGAACCAGGGTCATGGTCATGGAAGGGGGCATAACTCATGAATAGGCTTTTTCCCACATGCTAAATGTGTTTGTCTCGACCATCTTTTGCATTTTGTGGTACAATTTCCTGTTGAATGTGGCCAATTATGCCTTTTCTTTTCGTTTTAGCTGCATCAACCTCCGGGGCATTGTTCTAGGCCCAACCCAAGGTGTGGACAAGGGGAGGGGGAGGCTAACCCCATGTGGACTCAATGGACACATGTGGACATGGATGGGAAAATAGATGAATGGGGGTAAAATGAGTGGAAAGGTAGTGATGTAGGTGGTATCGTGAAGCAGAACCGCGTAAGCAAAATTGGGATTTCCTGTGTAGTGCCAACCCAAAATCCAAATGGTCAGTAAAGGAGACCCCACGGGACTAGAATACAAAGGTAACCACGAAATTAGGCAATGGACACAAGAATATAAGCCTAACCCACTCTGTTCGCCGAATGCCCCCACCAATCTATGTCCAAAATTGCTCATGACAAGTAAGGAAAATTACTCAATTATACCAATGAAAAGCCATACCTTTGGGGTTAGAAGGCCCACGTGGCTACAAGGGGTTGTTGACTGAGGAGCATCTAGGAATTTTTTTTTCTCCCATACACACTACCCACAGGTGGTGGGTAACAAGGCTAACTCATTAGGGTTGGGACACACAAGGGTTTCTTTATTATATGATGGAGCATCTAGTGCTCAAGAACCAAGTGATGGCTAGACCTAATCCTAGGATTTTTCCCACGTGCTAATCAATGTCTTGGCTGTCTTTAGCATTTTAAACTTACTTTTTTCTTTGTTGTGGCCATATTATGCTTTTATCTTTCTTTTAGTCGCTTCAACGTATAGGGAAAATATTTTCGGCCTTGACTCATTGATGTGGATACGAGGGTGCCAGGTCCCAATGAATCAATGATAGCATACTCGAATGATGGATGTGAAATCAAGGGAATGGTGAAGAGTGGTAAGTATGGGATGGTTATGGACATGCTACTTCAATCTAAGTTTTTGAAGTAGTGCCTCTCCTATAACTTGAATTCCTTAGAGGAGGTCCCGCTGATCCAGGGTCAAGGGCCAAGTAACGTGAGAGAACAAGTTTACAGTCAAGATCGGTCAATTACCCAAATCACCCCTTTATACTTGTTATGATGCTTAAAACAATAAGTAATAGAACTTGATTGTGAAATGGTTAAAGTATCTGGTGAGTGGTAACCCACCTTCCTTCAAGACGAATGCTTGATGGTGAGAGGTGTATGACTGATGCAAATGGCAGAGGAATGTGGCATATCATCATAATTGAGCAATGCATGGGGCTGTTGCCTGGCTGGCTGTCCATGATAGGAGAAAATTTTTCGCCTAAAGGGTTACTCACTTTTGGTGGGTAATTGTGGCTCTTCCACTGGTTGAAAAAAAAACAGTGGCCCTTCCACTACTAACAGACCAGCCCTGCCATTGCTTTCTAAGCTGATTAGATTCTTTTAAAAATAATTCAATCTGTAACTTGGAAGAAATGAGGAGTGGAAATGATATCACACAAGCTAAAAACACCTTGAGTTTTGCGAATTTATTGCATTGAAAATATATTTTGCTGAAATAGAACTTGCCATGGAGTAGATTCCTCAAGAGGACAAGAATCCTTGTGAAGTATGAAGTCACAGTCTTAGATTTGGTCATCTAGATGCTATTAAACTTCTCCCTTAGGACCATCCTTCTGTTTTGGTTGTCGCTCTGGTACATCTTTGTCAAGTCCACCTGCATTTAATAGGTTAAATCTTTCTTCGTTATTTGAGGGATTATGTGATCCCTTTACACCATAAAAAATGATGCCCCTGGTGTTTATATCTTTTATCTGATGCTCAACAACTTGGGTAGCATCCTCAGGAACTCGAATCTCTTGGCTTGCAATTTTCCACAGACCATTTGCCTTTAAAACTAGGGTGATTCACTGCTTCCATGGTTTGAATTTTGCAACCCCTCCAACCTCTCTTCATATCTTGTACTTGATGATGCCATATTACTAGATCAACTTTAGCAACAAAACCCTTGCTGCAAAATAAAAATTCCGTTCTAGTAAAATAATTCCTTGGCATAAAAGCCTTGTAATATTAGATCCCCCCCACAGAGTTTTTATTGCTCCGATACTATGTTAAATTCTTCTATACCAGATCTGATTTATTATACTTCAATAATTTATTAAAAACCCAGAAAATATTTATCTCAAATATTTCTAAAATTGCTGATAAAATAAACACGCTGCTATATTGACACATAAAATAAAATGCAGTGAAAATGAAATAGGGAAATCAATCACACCACGACAACAAAATTGTGCCCATCATAATCTTCTTTAATATTAAATATCTCAAGAAAATTTGGGCCTAGACCAACATAAAATACACAGAGTAATACAACTTCTATGAACCTGGAATTCAACCCTACTGGGAAAAATTGGGCTCAAAAAAATTGGCCCCTGGAAATTGGCACTACTAAATAAACTTGATCTCTGGAAAATTTAGCCTTTCTCACCAACAATTCAGCGACTCTCTTTTCCCTTGTATGGCCCCTGAACACTTGAAAAATTCAGTCTCTAGATATTTCAACCTCCCCCACAATTAAGCCCTGGTCCTCCATCAACTCAGCCTCTCTCTTTCTTGAACTCGACCTCCCTGAATTCTCCCGAAATTCCTCACTTCTCTTCAGTTTAGTCAAGCCTCTCGCTCTAGAGAAAATTGCTTCCTTCACAACTGTGTATCTTCACCTCTCCCTTAGCTTATTTTATAATTTCATTAAGCTAAAATCCCTAACCCTAACCTCCTAAGTGATCAATGGCTAGGACTAAATCCTAAGGTTCACTTGAGATCAACAATTGTGATTATATCTAAGTCACTTCAATAATTATATTATTTGTCCTTAGAACTTCAACCTAATAGTCCACAATACTTAATTAGATTAATTATTTTGCTTTTCGTAAGTTAACCTTAGGAAAGAAATCATAATATCACTTACTCCACCAAGCAAGCACCTAAAGAGTTAATCGATTATCTTCTACATGTTAAGACACAGTCAATGTAGAAGACCTTTTGAGGTGACAAAATTAATTGACCACAATCCCTGAAGCAATGCAAAATGTATGCAAACAAATTAGAACATCCACAATCGACTACTGCTAATGAAGTGGTTGTTAAACATATCCTAGCCCCCCTGATCTACCCTACAATACAATTTTCTTGCACAGATGAGCCAATGTATCTGCGGTTAAAATATATAAATATGGGCCAGATCATACCTTTGCAATTTAAATGGATAAAGAATTGTTGGCAATGTTAAAGGCAACCCAAGTGGATAAAGAATTGGTGACAAAGATAAAGGTTGGATTGTTGGTGAAGAGAGTAAGTTTGTGTCTAACACTATGATGAAATCTTATTTAACTCTCTTCTTGATCCCTAGTGAGCAATCCTCTCCTAGATTTCAGCTAGGAGAGGAGAGGGACTTGGTTGTTTGGCAATCAAGTATGTGAAGATTGCTTCACTAGAGATATGACTATATTGATCGGGCTCGTGGGATCCATCACTTATCTACATTGTTGTAGTTGTTGTTTGAATATGCTGATCATTGCAGAGCTGATGTATTCCCATCCCATCAATGTTGCAAATATCGGGATCGAGATAAAATTAGCAAGGGTTTGGAAAACCAAAAAATCTTAGAAATCAAGAAAATACTGATAAAAATTGGCAAATATTAGTGAAGTTAAGGTACCACCAAAATATCGGTAAAAATTGACGAATATCGGATCAGCCATAATCACGATAAAATCAGGTTGTTTGCAACACTGATTCCCTTGAGTGGCCTCAGGGCTGCAAAATAGAGAAAAAAGAAAAAAAAGAGAGTTGAAGTTACTAGGATAGGTTAACTCAATTGTTCCCTTTTTGAGCTATTAGGTAGGTTGAGTCATGTTTTGTGCTTTTTCCTTCCATGAGGTTAAAGTTCAATTTTTCCATGTGAACTTTTAGATTTATTTCCCATCATTTGCTTTAGTGTTGGTCGTGTTGAGTTTGGGGGTGTTTGTGGGTCATTAGTCTTCCATTTTCAGATGGTGGTTTTCCAATTTATTGAGCAATGCCTTTGGTTGGTGTTGGGTCAAAAAATCAAGTCATCATAAGAAAATATGGAGTCTTATTTTGATATACCACCTTTCACTCAATATTCGAAATCATAGTTTGGGATCCAATGTTCCATGTGATAACTAAGCTTTTCTCACAGTTAAATAATCTAGAAGATTTGGAATATAAGGTAATCTTTTGAGGATAAAATATAATATATTGAACAATGCATGAAAGAATGATATGGTTTGGTTACAAATGAGGCCTAGTATACATAGTAGGTGAGATGCTCTTTCATGAATAGTCCTGTCCCAACTAACCAATATGCATTTTCATAATTATTAAGGGTACTTATTATTTTTATTATCTTATTTATTAATATATTTATATTCATACCATTGCCTTCCCTTTAGAAATGCTTTGTCCCCAAAACATATTGATGAAAAGGATTCCTATCTTTTTCTGTCTCGTAATGTCTTCACATCTTTACCAATTCTTGGAACTGTCATCTTTGATGATACAAGACGATATGAGCCTCTAAGTGTTAAACAAAATTGTTGGATTGTAAAATGATTTTACCATCCTAATTTGATCCTCTGTGGAATGTTGCGCTTATAGACTTCCTGTGATGAGTTGTTATTAGGAGACTTAATATTATTGGTATCAGTTTTCTTCGGAAATGGTAATTATTTTCCTTTTGATTGATGTTGATACCTTGACTAGTTAATGTACCTTCTCTTTTGATTAGGATTTCAATAAGAAGTTCTTGTAATATGATTTTCCTTTATCATACTTGTAATGTTTTCTTGGCTTACTTTAGGTAAATGATTTTCTTCACACGCTGGATCTTCAATTGGAATTTCCATTGTTTGTATTGCAGCATTTGAGTATGTCTTCATTTTAAATTGGATTAGAAACTTTTTGAACGGTGAGACTAATGGGATTTGTAGTTGTTCCATTTTTTTCAGCTTGAATTTTGACATCTAGAGATTTCAATGCTTCCCTTTCAATCAATCGCTGTACTTTGTTTTCCAACAACTGCTTATTTCTCTGAAGCTTCCTAATTTGTTTAAGTAGATTTTGATTATGATTTTTTAAACATGAAACTTCTTCACTTTCTAGATTGTTGACTTTATCCACAACATCTTCATTCTCATCTTTTAAACTTTTGATTTGTTCTAATAACCTTGGATTAAGGTTTTATAAGTGCAAATTTTCTTCTTCTTTCTTGGTTAGATTCTTTTTGAGTTCTTTCTCGAGATGTTCCTTTTCTTGTTCTAGTTTTTTATTATACTGTTTCATATCATTTGTTTTCTTGACCCGTGCAAGTAATTTTTAACTATGGTCCTTTAGGTGAAAAATTTATCCGTCTTTTTCTGTCGACTTTTTGTAAAACATTTATATTTTATTTCCATTACCATCTTTTTTTGCTGAAGTTCTACGAGTTTGTCCTCTAATAATTTTTATTCTTTATTTTTATTTTATTTTATTTTCTATCTATTTTTCAATAATAAATGTTTTTTTACATATTGAACATAATATTCGTAATTTTTAAGAGTTGATAAAAACTTAAACTACATTTCACAAAATGGACATTTAGTCCAAAATGTGTGGAATCCATTGCCTCCATAGTCTCTTTAGGCTGAAGATAAAAGGATAAATGAAGAAGATTTAGAAGGTGCTCTCCATCCATAGAATGTATCTCTTGCTAAAAATCTAATGATGAGAAAAACATGGAAACGAATTGTCAATGGAGGACTTGACGGTTATTGTAGACAAATAGGTCATACAATGTAGAATTGTAAAATTTGAGCCAATGATCTTTTAGAGGAGAAGGTTATAGAAATAGGAAAACATAAAGTAGCCTTGGTAATGGAAAATTTCATAATTGAAGAATAATACGAACATGAAAGGAGGAGGATTGCTTGTTTTGAGTGGTTGAATATTTGATACAGGAAGGAAACAAAGAAATATTAACCGAACATCGATTGTTTTCCAAGTAAATCAGGGATTTGGGAGTTTGGGAATTTGAGGAATTTGGGAACTCATGAATTTAAGGTAATTTGGGAGTTTGGAAATTCGAGGAATTTAGAAACTCGAGAATTTAGAAGATCTATGAATTAATAAATTCTACTCATATGAGGGTGATGAGACGCATGATGGAGTACTTGCAAGATTCCAAATCTGTAGAGAGGAGAAGCTGCTCAAAGAAATGTTTTTTTGTTATTAATCAAGCTTTAGAATTGTTGTTTTAATAGGGATGCTAAACTATAATGCACTAATATGTCTAATGTAATAAAATGTAGTAAAGGCATGTTACATAAGTGGTCTTAATATTTAATTACGATAGGCATTAGTTTCACAAACACCATTAAGAAACGGTAGTTAGGTTATGCAACAACCTACTAGCCAAATAGAAGGCAGATTGATGTCAATGTATTCGTTGTCTCCATCATTAAATTATTGTCTATCTATTATATGCTACAAAATCAATTTTATAACAGAAAGATGCCTAGCACAAGAGTTGAATACATTAATGATGGATGGTAGGAAATTATACACCTGTCAATAATGAAAGAAATTGTTACACCAATTGCTTGACTACAATGATCAAGTTGTGATTGAAATCCATCCTTCCATTTGGCCTTTCTTCATTTTTGGAACCTTGATGTTGTGCGCCCATGGAAACACCAAATTTCGTTTGAGCGGGGCGTGTCAGCTTACTTGTGGGCGCCCAGGCACATGAGGCCGTGCTAAAAATGCTAAGTTGTGACCGCCCATGTGCCTTGTGCTTGTTCATGCAACCAGTTTGCCGGGTGCTCCCTCGTGCCTTCGTTTGGGACGTGCGCCCATGGAAACCCCAAATTTCGTTCAGGCGGGTTGTGTCGGCTTACTTGTGGGCGCCAAGCCGAGGTTGTGGCAAAAATGCTAAGTTATGTCTGCCCGTGTTCCTTATGCTCGTTCGTGCGGCTCGTTCGCTGGGCGCTTGCTCGTGCCTTTGTTGCTGTCATGCCTATTGAGTGCCCCTTGGTAACGCCAAGTTTCATTTGGGTCGTGTGCCCATGGAAACCCCAAAATTCGTTCGGGTGGGCGCGTTGGCTTACTTATGGGCCCTCAGGCACACGAGGCTGTGCCAAATATGCTAAGTCGTGACCACCCTTGTGCCTTGTGCTCGTTTGTGCGTTCTTTGCTTATATATGAATACGATTAACAGTAACAACTGGGCCTATATTCATTTTGTGTGTGTAAAATATTGCTTATTGGATATGTATTTTCAATTTATTATTTATCATTCAAGGAATAATATAAATGCCTATCTACTCTTCTTAGGTTGTTGGACATGCATTTTGAATTTTGGATTAATAATTTATTTGTAAGTGGAGTTCTTTTTCAATTTACATAGTACTATAAACAAGGAACCCTCTAGAAAAGTGAGGGGCAATTATACTACATGAAAGATGCAATATTCTTCTCCACATTTCTTATTGATGCAATAAAAAGTGCGGGGCCATATAATGTTGTCCAAGTCATCTAGGATCACACAGAAGTTTGTGGAGCTACAGGCTTGATTGTAGAAGGTTAATATGATGACATCTTTTAGACTCCATGCATGGTATATTCATTGAAATTCATGTCTTCTAAGATGGTTGAAATTGAATGGATTAGCAAAATACATGTGCCATAGAAAGTGATTTAAGTGTTTATCACAAACACTATTAGGAAACAGTAGTTAGGTTATTCAACAACTTACTAGCCAAATAAAAGGAAGATTGATGTCAATGTATTCAATGTCTCCATCATTAATTTCTTGTCTATCTATTATATGCTACAAAATCAATTTTATAACATAAAGATGCCTAACACAAGAGTTGAATACATTAATGATGGATGGTAGGAAAGTTATACACCTATTAATAATGAAAGAAATTGTTACAACAATTGCTTGACTGCAGTGATCAAGTTGTGATTGAAATCCATCCTTCCATTTGCCCTTTCTTCATTGTTGGAACATTGATGTTGTGTGCCCATGGAAACCCCAAATTTCGTTTGGGCGGGGCGTGTCAGCTTACTTGTGGGCGCTCGTGCACACAAAGCAGTGCCAAAAATGATAAGTTGTGACTGCCCGTGTGCCTTGTGCTCGTTCGTATGACCTGTTTGCTGGGTGTTCCCTCGTGCCTTCGTTTGGGATGTGCACCCATGGAAACCCCAAATTTCGTTCGGTGGGGCGTGTCAGCGTACCTTTGGGCGCCCGAGCAAACGAGGCTGTGCCAAAAATGCTAAAGTTATGTCTGCTTGTGTGCCTTATGCTCGTTCGTGTGGTCCGTTTGCCAAGTGCTCGCTTGTGCCTTTGTCTTTGTCGTGCCCATTGAGTGCCCCTTGGAAACGCCAAGTTTCGTTTGGGTTGTGTGCCCATGGAAACCCCAAATTTGATTCGGGCGGGGTGTGTTGGGTTACTTATGGGCCGTCAGGCACATGAGGCTGTGCATGACCGCCCTTGTGCCTTGTGCTCGTTGGTATGGCCTAGGCTTATATATGAATGTGATTAACAGTAACATCTGGGCCTATATTCATTTTGTTTGTGTAAAATATTGCTTATTGGATATGTATTTTCAATTTATTATTAATCATTCAAGGAATAATATAAATGCCTATCTACTCTTCTTGGGCCGTTGGACATGCATTTTGAATTTTGGATTAATAATTTAATTGTAAGTGGAGCTCCTTTTCAATTTACATAGTACTATAGACAAGGAACCCTCATAGCAAAGTGAGGGGCTATTGTACCACATGAAAGATGCAATATTCTTCTCAACATTTCTTGTTGATGCAATAAAAAGTGTGGGGCCATATAATGTTGTCCAAGTCATCTAGGATCACACACAAGTTTGTGGAGGTATAGGCTTGATTGTAGAAGGTTGATATGATGACATCTTTTGGACTCCATGCATGATACATTCATTGAAATTTATGCCTTCTAAGATGGTTGAAATTGAGTGAATTAGCAAAATACATGTACCATAGAAAGTGATTTAAGTGTTTATCACTAATTATTTGATGTTAGAATCTATATATCGAGATTTTGCAACGTTCTACTGAAACTAGTCCCTTTTTAATCAATATTATTTATATAATGATTTCTTAATTTTAATTGTATATGATATTTGATTTAAGATTTGACTTTTCAAAACTTGTGTGTTGCTAAAATACTTTTTTTCTCCCACTCTCTACTGATAACGAAGCTTTTGTAGGGATAATTAGTATACGTGGTGGTCATTATGTGAAAATTTCTAAACAGAAATCCTATTACTGTAGCAACTAATTTATTTCACCTACTTATTATCCCCAATAAGTTATTTATGAAATCCCTTGAGTAAATATGAAAATAAATTCTAATGTAGATATCACACCATTATACAGAAACAAATATATGCACAACAATCAATCACATCAACACAATTATTTCTGGACAATTATCCCGGGAAAAACCCAATGCGAGAAAACTGGTGCAGTAGAGGAGGGTTTTATTAATCTTCAACAACAATCGTTTTTACAGAGAAATTTACATAGACACTGGGAGAAAACACCTGAGATTTTTCTCCGAGACTTTCTGGCACCCTGGAGAGCTTCCTTTCTCTACTGCGTCAAACCTGCATCATTCTGTGTGGCTATGCGCAACTCTGGTCCCTCTCTGTCTCATCCCTGAATATCCCTCTTGCGCTGTCTCTAAGAGTCCCTACGTGACTTCTTTTGAGCTCCCCAACTGCTGCTAATCCCCCCTCTTCCTCCATGTTTCAAGTCTCCCTCTAAAATTGATCTCCTTCTCTTTGAGAATCGATTTTACTTGAGATACTGAGTATCTGCTGGTGCATCTCCAACTGACCCTCAAGCCTCCTCTTATACTTTTCCAGTTGAGTCTTCAAGGACCGAGATTAAGTCCCTAATCAACGACTAAGATTAGATTTGGCTTGAACCTCGTCATTTAGAACCTTCTCACCTAGTTTTATATTAATACCCATTAATATTTTAATTTTCCTAAGTTTAGACTTAGGAACTCCATTAAAAATATTAATTTTTTTAATATCTCTCCAATGGATGGAATTTCCCAAAACGATTTCTGAGTTTTGGAGATCTTATGTGTCTTAGCCTCTTCACCAAATTTCATGGCTAGAGCACATCTGATGCTACCACAAATCAACACATTGACCCTCTTTAGGGGCCATGGACGACTTCTAGTTCTGATTGAGGACAAAATATCAAGTCTATAATGTTGAATTTTGGTAA
The DNA here is from genome assembly GCA_000404065.3 of Pinus taeda. NCBI lineage: Eukaryota > Viridiplantae > Streptophyta > Pinopsida > Pinales > Pinaceae > Pinus > Pinus taeda. The sequence continues at coordinate 121,188 of APFE030581487.1, forward strand.
CTGCAGCCGATATTCAAGTCAGCGCTTAAAGAAAAATGAAAAAGAAGAAATTTAAAATTTAAAATTTAAAATTTTGAATTTCAAATTGCCTCCAAAATTACAGATCAACTCATTGTTTAAGTTGTCCTAACACCAAGAGTCGTGCCCCTTGGGGCACCACAATATGATTGTAAGAGCGACAATTCAACCTCAAACATAAACACAATTAAGATCACTATTATTTGTTCACACGTGCAAGAAAGAGAGACTTTTGAGGAAAAATTTGAAAGAGGAGCTTTTGTTTGTAGGAGGCCGAATAGCCTCAAGTTTGCTACATTGTTTCTATGGAAGGTCCGAAGCTCTAGAAGATGTCAAGAACCTTAGGCTTGAGAGCAAAAGGGACCAAGTCAAATATTCAACTTAAATTGAGAAGTTCTGAGGTTGGACATTTGAGAAGCACTTTGACTTTCAGTCTAGGTTGACCTAGATTGGCTTTGAATATGAGATTGTATATTTTGTTGAATTGAATAAATTCTCTTAAGAAAAGTTTGTGGGGTTTTTCCCTAGTTAGTGTTTTCCAAGGGCAAAATTTTGTGTCTTGTGTTTGGTTGTCTCTTTATGATCCTACTATCATTATTGCATTTCAGTTGAGATGTTCTATTTATAATTACTTTATGATGTAATGAATTGGTTAAGAAATCATAGAAAAGTAATTATCACATTAGAAGATCATGAAAAATCAACATGGTTTCAGAGGCTAGGTGAAAGAGAAGCCTTGAAGAAGCCAAGTTTGAGAAAGCTTGTTTCAAGTTATTCCACTAAGGCTTGCTGGCATTATCCCTTCTCATTTCAAGAGACCATCACCCAAATTTTGTTTGAGATTAAAGAGCCCTAGTACAAATTCTATAGCCTTAGTTCAGGGCATGAAGCCTTAGACCCTCAAGAAGAAGGTTGCTTGCATTTTTTCGTCTGCTGTTTGAGTCTGAAGAAGGACAAAATTATGATTACAAGAGGTCGAGAAGGCCTCAGTCTAACTATAGGTGGGTCGAGAATGCCTCGGGGCTGGTTGTAGGGTACTGAAAGACCTCAGGATTGACCACATGCGGGCCTTAGGGTTGATTGAACAAGGCCAAAAGGCCTCAGGATCTGCGCAGACTAGGCCACAGGCCTAGAAAGGATTGAGAGGCCTCAAACTCTTGGAAATACAAGATCATGATGTCTCAGAAGGCCCACAATGATGGACATAAGTTGCAAATGATGATTTTGTAAAGAAAAGTTTGGTTTGAAGAGCTTATCCAAGTGCTCTTACCATTGTTTGAAAAGGAAGAAACTTGGAGGTTGTTGTTTGCACATATATTGATGAGTGAGTTTTCTTGGAAGATTTTATGGAGTTCATTGGAATGCCATCTTTCATGAAGCATCCTATATTGGAGATTTGTATATGTGGAATATTTTGTCTTTGTTGGAGTGTATTTCTTCTTTGTAGTGCTAGTCAATAAAGATTTAGAGTACAAGCCTTACAAAGACTATATTGGATCATTGATTTTAATACATTTTGCTTGGAGTAATATTGGTAGTTTGACCAAGATGAAACATCCTTGATTGTCTGACAACATGATGGAATAGGATTGAACAACACTCTAGAAAGCAAAGTAATAGGGCCTAGTTTTATCTTAGACAAGGACTCATGTTTACGCCTGGTTATGCAGCTTTAAGAACAAAGTTGAAATCTCTTTAGAAAGAGAGAATCCTTCTGATAAACCTTGTACTATTGTAGAAATGTGGTCGTATAAGGGTCCTTGACAAGTATGTGTAAGAGATGCGTTGTATATGATGTTAAAGTTAAAATTGTATTAGATGGGATAAATTGTTAGGGTCATGCCAGAACAGATTGGTGTATGGCAATTTGTTTCTTTCAAGCATTTAATTTGATTTGATTCAAGAGAGATACTACAAAGCCAAAGGGAGCTGAGGAGAAAGATTTCTTCACCTATCAAGCAATAAGTTCCAGTGATGAGATTCACAAGTGGTCAATGATCCTTAAATGTTCGAGATGATATGATGGCATCATGTATAGTATTTATTTTTCAAAGAACAATGATTGGTTCCATGACTATAGCATCATAATTTGCACATGACAATGTTTGTTGGACTTACAAAGGGTGTTGATGAAATTTGGAAGTCTTAGGGTTTGTAAACCCTAGAATACTAGAAGTCTTGAATGAGAAAGTTGTAGGGTTTGTGGATAAAACCCTAGAGCTAAACCTAGATCATGATTCCTTTGAATGAAGAAACCCTAGCCGTTGTATTAAGGAAAGGAAAGAAACATGCTGATGATTAGAATGAGGATGAACATTTATAGCTTGATGAGATTGCAGATGGATTTCAATGATTTCTGTAGGAAACCAAAGATCAAGAGGGAGTTGACAATTCTCTACATTCCTCAGATCAAAAGATGAGTACTTTATATCTTTCTTCCTTGATTATTGCTTTAATTGTGGGTCAACCTCTTGCCTTTGTAGCTTTTATAATCATTTCTTCCATGACCTCCTAAGAATAGTTGCAGATACATCGTGAAGGCTGACAAGCCTTTGGTAGCAGATAGAAGCATTAGGAAGAACGAAGCAAAGCTTGTGGCAAGAGGATTTTGCTAGGATGGGGCATAAACACAACTAGAATGATTTGTGTTCAAGAGGGGGAAATTGAATTGACATCTTGAACCGTGCCAAATGATCGAAGAGATCCTAGTTCAAAGGGAGTAGGCAGGCTAGCTAGTTTGAAGGATGCCATGATGGAGAAAATTGTGTCGAAGAGAAATCAATGGTGACTTCCAAGTGGATATACAATTTTAAGTATGTTAGATGGTAACAGAGAAGTACAAAGCGAGATTTGTGAGGATTCTCCCAGAAAGAGGTAGAGGACTACGAGGAGACATGTTCTCTAGTTGTTAGGTACATTTTTGTTAGAATTGTTATTTCTATTGCTTTTATTGGAGGTTACATCAGATGGATGTAAAGACTACTTTCCTTAATGGAGTAATTAAGGAAACTGTACTTAGAGCTACCTCAGGGCTTTGAGGTACATGAGAGGGAATCTCATGTCTATAGACTAAAGAAAGCTTTCATGAGAGGGAATCTCATGTCTATAGACTAAAGAAAGCTTTGTACAGAGCTCAGGCATGGTATTCTCAGATTGATGGATATTTGATGAGTCTTGGTTGATCTTGTTATCATATGACTTGTTTTTTATGGGAGCAGAAGGACTCACGTGACAGAGGGAGCAATAGTGGAAGGAGGATTTGCTTCCATGATAGAGGGAGTAGTCAAGCCTTGGTACAGTGTTAGAAGGCTTTGAGCTCTGAGTTCGAGATCATCTTGGTTAGATACATTAGTTCTTGGGAATAGAAGTGTGGTAGAAATTGGGTGAGATCTTCCTTGGTCAAAGGAAGTATATTATTATGATCCTTTAGAGATTTGGGGTGATGAACTACAATTCCATGGCCATTCCCATGGTAACCGATCTGAAGAAGCTGAGTGGTAGAGGGAGCAACCAGGATTGCCATAGTAGGATTTGTTTCAGTGTTAAAGGAATCTAGTAAAGGAAGCTGGTCAGTTTATGGTTGAAACTTGAGCCGAGAGATGCGGCACAACATGTGTTGATGTATCAGAATGGTACAATTGGATATGGATTGAAATATGGCTCAAATGCTTAAACACAACTACAGTGATTGCTAGATTTTGAGTGGGAAGGAAGCACTGATGACAGGAAGAGCACATCAGGATGTTGTTTCAGTTTGGGTTCTGCTATGATATCCTGGATGAGTAGGAAGCAAACATCTGTTGCACTTAACACTATGAAGGCTGAGTATATTGCAATTGTTTAGCGAGTTGTGAAGCAATGTGGCTTCAGAGTTGCCCACAGGATTACTTGATCAGATGCAAGAGACGTCTGTGATGAAACATCAAAACACATTGTATGAAATCAAGCAATGAGGCTCCTATGCATTTCTATAGATGAGCAGGTTGCTAACATTCTCACAAAGCCTTTGTCCTAGGATGAAGTTTGTATACTTCAGGGACAAGCTTGGAGGGGTTGAGAATGCTTCCCTTGGTTAAAGGGAGTGTTGATGTTGTAGCATCAAGGGGTAGAGATTCTCCCTAGGTCAAGGGTATTGTCCAGGAGCCATGTAATGTGGCCAGGGAGATTGGCCTAGAGAGCCCCAAGGCCCGGAGTGCTCCCTCGGTTAGGGGTTACCTGACCATATTGCCAATTGTTATTAGGCTAGTGGGATGAGTGAGTGCCTTATAACATTGGGCAAGTGTTTTTCCATTCAATAACATGTGGCGACATGTGGGAATGGTAAATAGGCTCAGGGTTTCACCTTTGGTTAGGGGGGTTCTTGACATGGGTCGAAGTGACAACTTTTTGAGCTGGTTAGTTAGGACTAGTCTTATCGACCCCAGTAAGAAGGTTCTGACCATATTGCTAAAGGGTTTTGGCTAGTGGGTGACTAGATCCATTTGCAAAGGAGTTTTGACTAGTAGGTAACTAGATCTCATTGCATGATGCTGATGCAAGATGCTTTCCACGTGTTTTTGGAATAGAAAATGAAGTGGGTGGATACATCAACATAGCTAGCTCATTCAATCTTTTCTTGGGTTGGAGAAAATTTTGAACAAAATGTACATATGAGGAAGTCAAGTTGAATACCTCGCTAACTAAGAGGGAGTGTTGAATTTTGGTAGCTGTAGTTGGTATTCAAGTCAACCCTTCAAAAAAATGAAAAAGAAGAAATTTAAAATTCAAATTTTTGAATTTCAAATTGCCTCCAAAAGTACAGGTCAACTCCAATTGTTTAAGTCGACCCAACACTAATAGTTATGCCCTTTGGGACACTAAAAGATCACTATAAAAAGGACAATTTGACCTCAAGCATAAACACAATTTGGATCACTACCATTTGTTCAAACATGCGAGAAAGGGAGACTTTTGAAGAAAAATTTGAAGCATGAGTTTTTGTTTGTATGAGGCCGAAAGGCCTCAAGTCTGTTACTTTGTTTTTGTGGAAGGGACGAAGCCCTAGAAGAGACCAAGAATCTTAGGCTTGAGAGAAAAAGGGACCAAGACAAATAGACAACTTAAATTGAGAAGTTTTGTGGTCAGACGTTTGACCAACACTATGACTTTTAGTCGAGGTTGACCTAGATTGACTTTGAATATGAGATTGTATATTTTTGTTGAATTGAATAATTTCTCCTAAGGAAAGATTGTTGGGTTTTTTCTAGAGTAACATTTTGTGCCTCTTGTGTTTGGCTATCTCTTTATGATCCTATTGTCATTATTGCTTTTCAATTGACATATTCAATGTTTAATTACTTTATGATGTAATGAACTAGTTAAGAAATCATAGGAAAGTAATTATCAAATTAGGAGATCATGAAAAATCAACATCTAATTCTTGACGATGCATGGTGGGACAAGTTACCTTTTGTAGTTTATAAAATCAATCTTGACAATGATTAGTGCATTTGACATAGATATTCCTTGATTGGAGTAAGTCTATAGAAACATAAATAGTATGTTGGAAAGGATAAGGGAAGTTATTAGGTTAAATGGAAGTGACCCATTTGAAGTATTTTGCCATGAAGTGAAGGACATAGTTATCGAAATGTGAAACAAAATAATCACGCCATTACACCATTACACCTTTTGACTTATGCATTGCATTCCAATTATTATGATTCCAAAAGTTTGTCTTTATGAGGTAGAACAACCCCAAACAAGGATTTTGAAGTGGTAGAAGGATATAAGACAACTTTGATGAATATCTATATGGAAGTGGGAATTGCAATGGAATTATGTGAGAAATTTGGAGCATTTGTGCAATTTATTGGTAATTTTTCAAACCCACCACCCATGGATGATTGGGGGCATATTGATCCTATTATTTCGTGGGTTTTCCATGGTGGATTCATTATTCATAACTTTACTCTAGCCACTAGGTTCTTATTGTAGGTTTCCAATTCCTTATCAACTAAGAGGAATTGGAGTACAAATGGCTTCATCATTCACTAAAGTGAAATAGACTAGGAGCAACAAAGGCCTAGGATGTTGCGTATGATCATTCGAATCTCCACCTTATATCACATTCTAATCTAGAGTATAAGTAAGGTTTGAGCAGGATGTAGTATGTGAAGCTGGAGACTTTGACTTAAACATGACACTAAATGCGATGACTTATTTGAACTGACTTGAGTATTTTACATCTCTAGTCCAACCTTTTATTGTAGCTTCCAACATTCTTGCCCCTCCATCATGTTTCATGATATAGAGTTGCAACATGAAATGATGAGGTTGTAAACCTGTTTAAGAATATGTACTTACACTTAATCTACATTATCATATTACTAGAGTCACTGTTGATGAGACACTCATTTGTATTTTGTATTATTCTTTTTGTATGAGGCATGATGCATCATGGTTTCAGATTTTAAATTCATAAATCATCTAAGTTACCAAGATTCAGATCTGGATTTGGATACGGATACAGATACGGATTCGGATTCGGATACGGATTAGCTAGTTTTTTGAAAAGCCATGATCTGGATACGACAAGTATAAACAATATAAAATATTTTATAATTTTAAAAAATTAAATTTATTTGGAAAAAATATTAATTTATAAATATATAGTTTTATATATAATACTTATTGAAATATTTGTTAGATGAATAATATCAGAATTAATATATTATTGATAAATATTAATTAAATTTATATAAATAAAAAATTTATATTTAAAATTTTAAATATAAAACTTCTATATAATACTTTTAATATAATTATTAATTAATAATATTAAAAATAATGTATCATAATATTCAAACATTAATTACTATTGTTATATTTAAATTAAATGACCATTAAAGTTATTTTATATTTAAATTAAATGACCATTAACCATTATTATATGTAAATTAAATGATCATTAAAGTTACTTTATGGAACTTACTTTATGAAATTCATTTTTTTACACTTCAAATAAAAATAAAACTTAATTAGAATATGTAAACGGTCATAGCTTATAATTTATAATATTGTCAACCAAAGAAAAAATTAATGAACTATCGCAACCAACTCCCTTGTTAATTATTCGCCATGCTGGTTTTTCTATTATCATGTGATTTGTATGCTGACCTGGAATTTTCTGCTGACGTCAAACAATTTTAGACATGGACAGATGCTGGGCAGATCCGAATCCGTCTCCGATACGGGGATTCGTGTATCCAGCCATTGGGGCTGATGGATCCGGTAACATAAATTATCTAATGGTTTTTGTTCTACTGTTGTGGTTTATGAATGGTTTTGATTACTAACTCTGAACGTGTTTTTTAAAATTTAAAAGATATTATCATATTTTTTGTTATCCAGTTATCCCTGCCATATCTATTAGACTAGTTCCGATATCTTAGCAGCTTGGCTTAAGTCCCATAGGAATTCTGGAAGACAAAGAAGCTTATAGGAGATAAAACACAATAGCCTATTGACTATCTTAATCAAGTCTCTAATTATCATGTTGACTTATTAATTCTAAAAATCAGTCTTGAAAAAATCAGCATTGGCAAAAAAGTTGGCAAGGGTCCATAAAACACGTTCTCAGAAACATTGACGAAAAAATCGGGAAATCGTGGCAAACATTGAAAAATATAAAATATATTCATTTTTTCAAAATTGGTAAAAAAGTTAAAACAAGTAAAGTTGGGAAAATTTGCGTTTTTTTTCAGGCTGAAAAATTGGCTGGCCAAAAAGATCGTGATTTTAAGGCACATCACCAAAAAAATGGCGATTTTATCAACACTGCTAAAAATAGACATGAGTTGATGTTGATTACATAAATAATGTGGATTTGGATTTGGATCTATATCTGTATCCCGGTCAATGTTTTAAAACTCTGACTTCGACTCCGACTCAGCTGAGGGTTGACTCCGATTCTGACTTCGACTCAGCAGAGGGTCGACTTCGACTCCGACTCTGACTCAGCCGAGGGTCAGCCGAAACGATTACAATGATTTGGTTGTTGTAAAAAACACGTTAAATATTTTTTTTTTACTTATAAAAAACATAATTTTAAAGATTTTCATTCATGTTTCCAAACACATAGCATTAGAATATAGATAGAAGACAACATATGATCAAAGTAGGGTCATGAATATATCCATTATATCAAAATGGCATCCAGTGCACTGCCCAATACATACATGATGATGATATAGAGATCAAAACAAAAACACATAACCAAGGAGGCTAGAAATGGCCTCTACAACAAAAGTAAACTGTGACCAGTACTACTGGCTAGTGGCTACTGCTAAAGGAGCCAAGATCATCTGGATCAACCATTGGTAGCATATCTACATGCTTCATAGTTAGTAACTCATTTTTAATCTTGTACCCTCATCAATCGTCTTAGACCATCTCACCAAGATGGATGTTAATAGATGTATTCATGAGAAGAACTACAAAAGCAATTTATATATGACACAGATCAAGTTATAGGATCCCTAATGCCAAAACGTCTGCATCCACATCTACATGCAGTCATGACAGACCCATCTACACCCCATAGAATATTTTGTGGCTATTCTCTAGTTTTAGGATCCCTTGGGGCAACTTCAAGTTTGTTCCCATCAACTTTGTAATATGTATAAAGATAAACTTCCATCTTCCAAGAGAGAATTGCACCTATAAACATTCTAACTAGGGTCACATGTCTGATCAACATTTCAATTTTATGTGCCCTCTTTATTACATGGTTCTCAGATAGTATCATTGTTTACTTAGAAATTCACATTGTTCCTTGAGGAATTTTATACAATGAAGGCAACAAATGTCTTGCTCCGTTCTTACAGGAGATTTCATGTTCTTGGCAAAAAGTTCACAACATTAGATCCTATCAAATTGCCAGCGCCAGACTCATCACTTTCTATTTTCAAGCACTAAACGATTCATGCCACAGGAAGCCGTGTGAACAAGTAAACAACCTATGACAACAGTCAGCTAATGTGGAATTCATGTGTCCACCAAATTTTAACACAAATTTCTTCACCTAAAAGCAAGTAAAAACAAAATCGTTGTTTTTTTGAGTTTTTGAGCCATTGTCACCGAGCTGGCCGGGTTATTACCGAGCTAGCCGAGTAGGCTCGGACTCGGCCGAACCGGCCTGGTTATTATTGAGCTAGTCAACTCGGCCGGCTCCGTAATAACCCGGCCGACCGAAGTGGTTTGATGGCCGAGTCGACCTGGTGAGGGCTTGACTCAGACCAACTGGGCCGAATCGGTTCTGAGCCGGCCGATTCTCAAAAGAGTGATCCTAGTAACTTGGCTCAACTTCTATAGGAGAGCTGGAAGGCCAAGTGTTTCATAGCGGATAGAACACCAATAGCCTATTGACTATCATAATGCAGTTTCTGATTATCATGTTGACTTATTACTTCCAAAAATATATACTGTCTGATGACCATTACATAAATAACTGCATCAACGCTTCATTTTGTGAGATGAAAATTGAAACTAGCTTTTCTTCAGTGAGCATATTATATGTGAAGGGTCTTATTTTCCCTTTGGTATTCCTTGTTATGGTTATCATTTTAGTGAGACTTGAGTTTTTTCTAAACTGCCTTGTTCATTCTTCTTTGGATTTTGATCATACAAGGCATTTCAATGATAACCAAGCAATCATGGGAATTACTATTAACCTTGCTTCTTATGTCTAATGCTTGATCTCTTTTATTACCTTTAGCAGGAATTTGTTGAAGTACGTGGAAATTACTAGTATTTATGGTCTGGTTTTTAATGCTCAGTACTCGATTATTTTTAAGGCATCTGATAAATGTCTTGCTTTTGTTTCGTAGTAGTTTTAGTATAACAGACTTGGTTCATCTAGTAATTGATCAAAGGTTTGGATGCTTTTTTGGACCAATCTATAGCACTGGAAGAAAGATTTCTCAATAGTTCTTGCACTTGTAATTTGAAAGTTAATGAAATCTAGTCTTGTGTGTCCAAAATATATATGAAGTGTCTTTTACTATATTAGAGGGATATAAAGTTTATTTCTAAATTTAATAATATGCATGACCATGAGTTTATCTTCTTTCCAGCTATGCTAGATCTTTCTTTTTAACTTATTTAGAAGAAATGGATGTGTCAATATTTGTGAGAAATTTGAAGATGAAACTTATGAAGATTAACATATTGAAAGGTACTTTTGATGTGCAGGAAGTTGACATCGACTCTGTGTACAGTCAATACAGTGTGGGCACAAAACAATTTCTTGATGCTTGGGATGGAAGTCAGCTTGATTTAGGCCTTGTATGAAATATTGAGATTCTTATCACATTCAGATTTCATCGATTTTTTTTTTAATCTCTATTAGATTTACAATTTTACATGACGCATCATTTGATTAGAGTGACATGGATTAGACTATTCTGTGCTGACTTCACTGTTCACAAATTTTGTTGAATTTAAAGAAAAGATGATACAAAAAAATTCAATACAGGGAGGGCATGTAGTGAGAAGTGTGCTTTTATGAACTGACTAAGTGTAGGCCTAATTTAGTCTTTATTCAGTTTTATGCAATGTTCCACCAAATTTCCGTGACAGGGATGCAGGAGCAGGGGGGCATACATGGGGGATGTGTGGGAACAACCCTAAATTTTAGGGTGGTTATATATATATATATATATATATGTGTGATAGAAATAGTAAAATATTGCATATATTGATTTAAATTCATCGTTCATTATCCTAGAATCTGATTAGTACTGGGCAAAATAGTAGATACTAAAGTTTGAAGACTGGAATAGTAAATTGAAATTACTCAAAACTCAAAAATAGTAAAAAGTGATGAATCAAAGCCTTGGTCTAAGGTCATTAGTATCTAAACTCATTCTAGAGAAACTAAAATTGAACAATGGATAATGAAACAGTGCTATCAAAATTTAAAACCAAATCCGTGATTAAAAATAGTTGATCGAAAACAAGGAATTGGAAAAAAATATTGGACCAAAAATTTGATCGACCAAAAAATACATAAATATTCAAATTTTGAAAAAAAAATGTAGATATTCATGTGTATCCATATGAATCAAAACCATTATACTTATTGAAAATGTAGTGAGCAAGGTCTTCTTTGGTGCGTGCCTTAGCCATAGAGAGACCATGAGCTGTCCTTCTTTGACCATGGAGTGAGTTCATGGAGATGGTGAGTTTGTTTCTAGTTTGTGGGAATAATATTCACAAGTTCATGTGTAGTGTTGAAGAATAAGTTATGTGGAACCTTCTTTAGATTAGCTACAATTTGAGTGGTAGTTCGAGTTAATGTTGGGACTTCAGTTATTGATTGAAGAAAGGACGAGTTGTGATTCTAGTGTTGATTGGAGAGAGAAAGAGTTAACTCTCAGTTAACTTGTCAATCAACAACTCAAGTTCTAAATTTGAACTAGCCTAATTTAGCATGGATGGAATCTATAAAGAGAGGACAATGGCACAAGGATTTGATAAGTTTTGTGCACAAGGTTTGTGAGACAAGACAATGCATGAGTTTGTGAGAGGATCCTTGTTTGTGGAGAAGTGTAGAGCTTGTGTCCTAAGAAATAGGAGATCACAAGTGCACTAGAATTTAAGAGATTGATTGTGTGCAGTTTTGATGAGTTGGTGTCCTAAGGATTTAGGAGGCTTCTAGTGCACAAAGATCAAGGAGAAATGAGCAGGTTTTGCAGAGCAAGTCAAGGAGGCAGCAAAGGAACAATTGCGTGCTGGAGTGTCGAGATCAAGGAGTGATCAAGGCCAACCAAGATCAATTGTGTTAGTTGAGATTTGTGAGAGAAGGAGAACACTTTCTCAAGAGAGACAAATTGCTTTTTAATAGATTCAATTGCTCCAAGAAAATCAATAAAATAGCCACATCAAGCAAGGAGATTTATCCTATTGGGAATCTTGAGAAAAGTGTGTCAATTGTGTGATGTTTTTTTACCTCTATGTTTTTATTCCACTACATATGAATTGTTAAGAAACTCTGTATCTGGGTGAAAGTAAACTAGTTTTAGTTTTCATTTATTCATCTAAGTAATTGAAGAGTTCCATGGAAATTTAACATGGTATCAGAGCAAAGGTCAACATAAAGACCAACACACAAAGATCAATTTGTGAAGAAAAAAGATCAAATTGTGAGTTAGCAATTCTTTGGACAAGGTGGGTGTCTCAAAGGACCGAGATAGACCCATAACAGTACTAGAAGAACTTAGCACAAGATTGATGTTAGTGACAGAGATTGAGCAAGAGGCTCAGAAGATTGAGTTGATACCGAAGACTCAACATTCTAATCTGGAAGATGGATAGGAGGCCTCTTCCAGATTTGTTAGGACCAGTTGGTATGAGATAACATTAATGGATACTCAAGATAAGGATCATAGGAACATGGTTGGAAGGAATAGGTTTTCAGATCAGATTCCATAGCAGGAAGTAGGAGAGTCTTCTAGTTCAGAGGGAGCAGTTGCAACAACGGATAAAGTGGTAGTGTTGGAGACAGACCTAGGTGGAGGAGGTTCTTCTAGAAGTACCTTCCTCGCTAAGAGGGAGTGTTGAAAATGTAGCAAGCAAGGTCTTCTCTGTTGCGTACCTTAGCCAGAGAGACCACGACTTGTCCTACTTTGACCATGGAGCGAGTTCATGGATATGGTGTGTTTATTTCCATTTTGCAGGAGTAATATTCACAAATTCATGTGTAGTGTTGAAGGATCAATTACGTGGACCCTTCTTCAGATTAGCCATAGTTTGAGTTCAAGTTGGGACTTTAGTCAATGATTGAAGGAAGGACGAGTTGTGACTCTAGTGTTGATTGGAGAAAGAAAGAGTTAACTCTCAATTAACTTGTCATTCAACAACTCAAGTTCTAAATTTGAATTAGCCTAATTTAACATGAATTGAATCTATAAAGAGAGGATGAAGGCACAAGAGTTTGATAAGTTTTGTGCACAAGGTTTGTGAGACAAGATAGCTCATGAGTTTGTGAGAGGATCCTTGTTTGTGGAGAAGTGCAAAGCTTGTGTCCTGAGAAATAGGAGATCACAAGTGTGCTAGAATTTTGGAGATTGATTGTGCACAATTTTGAAGAGCTAGTGTCCTAAGGATTTAGGAGGCTTCTAGTGCACAGAGATAAAGGAGAAGTGCACAAGTTTTGCAGAGTAAGTCAAGGAGGCAACAGAGCAACAATTGTATGCTAGAGGGTTGAGATTAAGCAGTGATCTAGAGGGTTGAGATTAAGCAATGATCATGGCTAGCCAAGATCAATTGTATTAGCTGAGATTTGTGAGAGAAGCAAAAAGCTTTCTCAAGAGAGACAATTGCTTTGTAATAGATTCAATTTCTCCAAGACAATCAATAAAATAGCCACATCAAGTAAGTAGGTTTTCTTTGTTGGGTTTCCTGAGAAAAGTGTGTCAATTGTGTGATGTGTTTTTATCTATATGTTTTTATTCTACTAGATATGAATTGTTAAGAAACTCTGTATCTTGGTGAAAGTAAACTAGTTTCAATTTTTAGTTATTGATATAAGTAGTTGCAGAGTTTCATGGAAATTTAACAATGCACAAATATGGAAAGTTTCTCATATATATAGCAAGGGTGCATAACACCAAAATAACAGTAAGCGAAATACATATTTGAACCAACAATACATAAAAAAAAGGATCTAGATGGCCTCTATAAAATTCATTCTACAACAAATACTTACATATCATCAAAAGCATTGCATATATTGGAATCCTCATCATCAATATCACCCTCTAAGCATTAAAATGAGATAGAAAAGGCTTAGCATGTCAAGTCGAGATCTTGTTTGAGTGATGGGCAGAATTTTACTATGGTCATGACATCAGAGTTTAGTAGTCAATGTCACCAACATTGAGGTACATGGAAGGCTTGGTGCTCTTGATTAAATACTAGTTCCAGACACTTGTACATGATAGAATCTAATGGAAATATTGCAATGCCCCTAATCGTAAAGCCTTGAAAAATGTTAAATTTGCTGGATTTTGGGTGAGGTCTAAAATTCTACTTCAACATAGGAAATCTAATGAGGTTAACCACTCGCAAATATCCTGATTCAATTAATGGTATTCTAAAAAATTAAGTATGAAAATCAAAGATAAAGGAGAATGTCACTTTTATTTTAAGAATTCAACATTACCATTAATTACATAATATTAGTAGGGACCTAGGGTTGAATATTAGGCTTTCCCACTCATTAGTAATTGTTTTCAAGAAAAATTAAGAGGGGACGCCCACAAGTACCCCTTTTGGGGAAATGTGTCCCCCAGATTGGGGAAACTTTTCACCCTGCGTCTCCTCATGTTTCCTCGAAAGGGGAGGTGGGGAAATGTTTTCCCAGGCGTCCCCCCATCCTAGGCGCGTGGGAAATGTGGGGTGTAGGCACCCCAGCCTGGGGGATGTGGCCCCGTGGAACAATCGTTTTATGACCAAGGATATTGGCAATGAAACTTATATTTCTTTTACAATTTCTTTTGCTCCTTTCTATTAGAGTAGGTGAAACCTTTCTATTCAGTGAATGATTTATATCACACATCTTGGCATACAAGTGAAATGGATAACCTTGGGAATAGTTATTGACATTACTTGTGGATATGGGATAGGTGATTTTCTGTTGAAGCTATGGTGTCTTTCTAGTTATGAAGAATTAACTTATGGAAGTGTTGTGGCTCAAAATTTATAGGCACCGCGACGACAACTCAGGTTGAGGGCTGTCATCCTAATCCCCAACCTCTTCGTTTAAGCTGTCTCCCAACAACAGGTTATGGGGGGTAGACCCTATGGAAATAAAATGAAGAAGGACATGTTGGGAACGAACTAGTCTGGGAGACAGAATTGAGTGGCCTAGCACTTGTTTAGATTTAACAAGATTTTAAGGATTCGATTAAATATATAGATTTGAAACCTGTGCCTTATGGAGTCAACAGTCTTGCTTTACAAATTTTAAGACCAGGTATCAGATGGACAACTGTTGCTTTAATGAGTAACTATCCTATATGAAATGCACTTCCTAGGACTTATGTGAAATCAATGTTTTAAAAACTGAAACTGATGACCGGACCGGTCCACCTAATGAACCGGTTTACCGACCGGAACAGGTCTAACCGGGACTGGTTTTGGTCTACACGAACCGGTTTAAAAAAAATACATTAAATAATTAATTTTTAATGAAACAAAACTATTTTTAAGATGTAAAACCATGATTCCAAGCCAATAGAGAGAAAATATGCAAAGTTTGCCCATTTATATACCTTGTAAAGGTGAATATATCAAAATGGCAACGAGTGCAATACATATCATCGACAAAATAGCAAAATATATAAGCAATGAGGCTCTAAATGGCCTATAAAGTCCATAAACAACTTAAAGGGTAAGTTCATTTGGTCAATTTATTTTCTTATTTCGATGTTTTAAAAGGGCATTCCTTTTGTTTAAGTCATGTATTGGAGGGTAAAATGAGCAAGGAGAGCAGAAATTCCTTGTCACTTGAACATGCGGCAAGGCTCCTTGGATGTATGGGAGATTTTCTGTTCCACAAATTCTGCGTTCCAAGGTGTCAACCACCTCCTAACTTTTCAAGTTGCACCATGAACAAAGAGTTGTGAAGACATATTTCCTTTCTTTGTTGGAGACCAGAGTAGCATCCTGTGTAAATTTGTTAGTGGGATGTATCATCTCAGCTCTCCATTAAACATTGTATTTTAATTTTAGTGTAGTGCTATATATCATATTGTGCATTGTTTATGTGGATTAAAATCAACAGGTGGCTATGATATTGATGATTAGGTGGCATTTTGTTTCTTCAAAAGGTGTTAGATTGTATATATTTCAAGTAAGAATTCTGCTAGGGAAGTGTTTAGCAAAGTCTGTGAGGAAAGATTGAGAGCCCTTGAAGAACAATGATTGTAGTTTGCTTGTTTTTGTGTACTCAAACAAGTACTCCATGTACAGAGGAATATCAGGTATCTTAAAATACAAAGCAACTAGCGTATGTTGGAATTGATTGCTCCTGTTGTTTCATTATCAGAGGAAGATTCTATTATCACTTCTAACGCATTAGAATTAGCTCATCTTAATCCACTCCCTCACAGAGAATTCAGTCATCAACTTCCTTGGAAATTGAGACATAAAGCTTTATATCAGTCACTTAAAAATAAAAATTTAATTGACGGTGGGCGTGCCTCTAACCGGCCGGTTTAGGACAGAACCAACCGGTTTTCTAAAAACCAGCCGGTTCCATCCTAAACCGGCCGGTTAGGACTGGTTTATTGCAAAAAAAGGCGAAATGGGTGACCTAACCGGGTTTTTTGGCCGGTTTCGACCAGTGGGCTTGCTAATCGGCCGGTTAGACCAGTAACTGGTTAGCAAGACCGGTTTTGAATACTATGTGTGAAATACAGGAATCTTGGTTGATTTTACTTAAACGCATAGTCTAAATATGACCTTTGATCTTTATCTATATTGAGCCTAAACTCTGTAGTAAGTGGAAGAGAGAAGTCAAGGTGAAGCACACGAGGGTGTGATTAACGATCCCTCTCCTTGAAATCTAACATACCCGGTGCCTCCGACACTACAGAGACTCACAACTTTGACTACTGCAAG
The DNA here is from genome assembly GCA_000404065.3 of Pinus taeda. Classification (NCBI taxonomy): domain Eukaryota; kingdom Viridiplantae; phylum Streptophyta; class Pinopsida; order Pinales; family Pinaceae; genus Pinus; species Pinus taeda. The sequence goes on from APFE030581487.1 coordinate 137,874, forward strand.
GTCACTGTTTTAAATACTAGAAAGACTAGACTTCTCAAGGGAAGACAAAAATGTGTTTCTATCTTTCTATCAACCAAGCTTATGCTTGGAGGTAACTTTTAGTATGCACAACTATCTTAGGATGCAACTGCAATGTGAGATTAGAAAATGATTATTGAAGTGAGATGTTAATGCCTTGGAGTACTTAAATTACAATTTAATTTGAGTTGTATCACTAAGTACTTATAAAGATTCAATGGACAATTTCAGTGATAAAGCCAACGTTGAAAGTGCCAACAAGATATAATAGATGACTGAAATGCATGATTTACCACCAATCCATAGTAGAATACTTATTTAATCTCAATGGACAATTTCAGTGATAAAGCCAACGTTGAAAGTGCCAACAAGATATAATAGATGACTGAAATGCATGATTTACCACCAATCCATAGTAGAATACTTATTTAATCTCAATGCAGAAATGCTAATGACGATGCTTGAAATTCTGAAGTAATTAGCCAAGAGATTTTCAAATGGCCCAAATATTCAATTAGATCCAAATCAAATACTCAAAATCACATTTTACTCAATTATATGCAATTAAATTAAATTATACTTAATGCTACTTAGTTTAGAGAGAGAGAGAGCTAACTCTTAGCACAATTATCTTTCACTTAAACAAGAATGTCTTTGAGCAATTTAGAACACTAGATGCCATTAACTCTTTAGACCTATTTGCTTGACCAAATATGTGAAATAATTGCACTTTAGGATGTGAGCTTAAGTGTGTACAATTCAGATCTGAAACTCAAAAAGATAGTAAGCATTAGACTTAGATTCCAATGCCAATGACCATACCAAAACTTTTTGATGTAGTCTATGTAAACAGTTACCTTCACAAGTGAATCAAAAGCACTTAGTTTTAGAGATGATACTTATGACAACAGTAAATTTCAGATGTCAAACTAGTGTCAAGTCAGTGAACAGATATGCCAAACAGTTCCCAATTAATTATCTCTTAGAAAGATGCAAATTTCTGTCATTACAGTCACTAAAAATTATTGATTTATGCCAATTCATGTCTATGCAATGTATATAATCTGCCTTTTTAATGTTTTTGTTTAATATCACTGTTTTGAAATTATTTAGCTTGATGTATTAGACAGTGAGAAGGATAAGAGTTTAAGAAACAAAACCTGAGGCCTTGAAATCACTTGCCCAAATTCTCCAGTGATGTGTCACCTGAGACACAAGTCTTTATCTAAACTTCTCTGCAAAATTTGACGATGTATCAACCCAGAAAATTCATTCACTTCCACAGTGATGAAATTGAGCCAAATGCAACCCGAATAGCAGAGAAAAGAGGCCAAAAATAGGCACGCATTCAGGAGATAGAGGCCTTTGAGGCCACAACGAGGCAGACCGAGAGCAAATGAGGGTCTGCGCTAAGGTTTAAAGGGATGCTACAGGCAGCAACAAATGAGGATAAGGCAGCAGATGAGGAAGGTAAAGTTAGGAGAGATGCCGCAAGAGATGAAGGGAGCAGTGACAATGGGAATAGGAGTTGCGAATGGAGGAAAGGAAGGGGGAGCGGAGGAGCAGCAAGGAAATGGAGAAGGGCCAAAAGAGAGGAGCTGTGACAGTGAAGCGGAGGGTAGCGTGAGGGTTTAGGGGTTGAGGATGCCACAACAAGGAAGATAAGGGGCTGCCTCAGGGAAATGAAGGGCAAGGAAGGGCTTGCAGCCTAGGGAAAAGAGGGGAAAAGCTAATGGAGGGTTAAGAAGGGTTAACATTCAGCCTTAAAGGTTAATGTTGGGCTTGAAAAACCCTCAGCTAGGGCTAGAGACACAAAAAAGATCTCTTCACAATATATTTTTATCTTAAACTCAAAAAATTAATTTGACATGGCTTTTATGTCGGATTATCTTTCTCTTGCAAGCCCTGCAAACAAATATGAGATTAGATCTTGTCCTCCAAGGTAAAAGTTAGCATTGTTATTTCAAAGGTTGAGTCCTCCAAGGTGTGTGAGAGGCAGCCTGTTGTACTCAGATTTTGCTTTCTTAATAATACAAACCCTCTATCTGCTGCACCGGTTTTCTCGCATTGGTTTTTTCCGGGGACATGTTGTCCAAAAATAATGGTGCCCATTGTGTGTTTGCTCACATATTGTTTCAGTTTATGATCTGTATGTCTGTGTAGTCTATAGTAGTGTTTTTCATCACTGTTTATAAATTAAATAACTTGTTGAATGAAATAACAAGTAGAAGATGCTAAACCAGTAACTGCAGTAGGATTTTTGTGTCTAGATTCAGAAATTTTCACATGGTATCAGAGCATTGCAGATCGCAGGACACTGAAGCCATCAACTGGGAGTTCTTGCAAATTTGCTGCAGAGAGGCAGTTGTCGTGAGCAATGTTGTTTCAGAGCTAGAGAAGCAGCTGAAGGAGTGACAAGAAGCTCACGCAGTGCGTGCGTCAACTTTCTGAGCGAGGAGGAGGAGACACAGTAGCCGAGAGGAGCTCACGCACTGACTGTGTAAGATCTCTAGGCCAAGGCAGAGCCTTAGGGGCTCAGATCAGTCAGTTTCCAGGGTAGTAGGAGCAATGCAGATTTGATCTGTGGTGCTGGTGGGACGGTGTTGCTGTTGTTGTAGAACAATGTCTATGGAGTCGAAACCAAGGTAGAGGGAGTTACCGCCTTAACAGATTTCTTGCCAAAGAAATCTAGGTCCGGGTCACTGAGCAGGAGCAAAGGAGGATTGGAGAAGGGGTGATTCGACATTATTTGGTGGGAGGATTTCTGTGAAGGAAATCAGGACTTAGAGGGAGTCTAGAAGGAACTTGTTCCTTAGAGGATTTTTAACGCCAAAGAAATCCAGATCCGAGTCTTATTGGGGCAACAACAAGAGAGGGAGGAGAGAACTTGTTCTATACTTGTTTGAGCAGAAATGGCAGTCAAAGGACCGAGGGATCAGGACAAATTGGATGGAGCATCCAAATTTGTCATCTGGAAGTCCAGGATCTTGGCAACCGGGCGATGCTGATCCTCTCAAGAAATATGAGGAGGCTAAAGCAAAGACGGAGTGCATGATCTTTGACGGGGTCAAGGATCATGTGGTCCCACATGTTGCTGAAAAGGAAACAACAAGGGAGATGTGGGAGGCCTTGACCACCTTGTATGAGGGAACTTCTGTCCAACGGAAGATGTTGCTTGAGAACTAGCTAAGACAATATCAGATGCAGAAGGTAGAAGAAATTGATCCCTTCCTTCTTAGGTTGCAAGGGATTTGAGACCAACTGACTTCCGTGGGGTCTACACAAAATTCTGAGTTCATGGTCAGGATTGCTCTGAATGCAGTCATAGAAGACTCGGAGACCTTTGTCCAGAGCATCTTGGGTAGGGCTTCTCTCCCCAGTTGGGAGGAGTTGTGGGCAACTCTTCAACAGGAAGAGATCAGGTGTTTAACCAAGGCAGGAAGCAACGAGAAAGGAGTCAGAGTCAAGAAGGAGGAAGAGGAGGATGCAACTTTCGCATCAGTGGGACAACAAGGGCAACGAAAGAGGAAAAACAAAGACATAAACAAAGTGAAATGCTTCAGATGTGGGGAACTAGGACATTTTGCCACTCAGTGCCCTCGGAAGAAGGGCAAGGAAGAGAAGTTTGACTCAAAGGATGCTCCAGTGAAAGTTTACAAAGAGAAGATGACGAGGATTGTGCCATGAGTGCTCATGTAGCTCTATAAAAGAGGTGGGGTGATATTGCGTTGTAGTCGGGAGGACTACATAGGGGCAAGATCCTTGAGGTGCCCAAACTCTTGGGTCACATACGGCTACGGGAGCCCTCAATAACAGTAGCAGAATGACGGGAGTCAGTTGGTGCAAGGGATGATGGAGCAAACAGTGGCAAAGCTAGAGTGCTAGAGTCTGAAGCAACACAATGGAAATTGCAGTAGTACGAGAGGCATAGAGCAGATTGCAGCAGTGCAGTAGCAGCAGAGGCTCAACACAGATTAGCAGCAGAGGTAGCTTCAACATCACGAGGTATCTAGACTGACCAACATGTTAGCGTTTGGGTGGCTTTTCAGTTGCTTACTTCTTAGTAACGTAGTTGTAGTGCAACAATTAGCAGTGGCAGTGTTATGGGTACCATGATGCAACATATTGAGAGGGAGTTGTAGTTTAGATGCAGCAGTGGCAGTGGCAATGTCATCGACAGCATTACATGATGCATCAGTGCAGTGGATGAAGGGCAGCAGGCCAAGCATTAGCAACACATAGGATCGATGCATTGGATCAGTGTGATGCTTCTATTGGGAAGTATTGCTAGAGCACATTCCTCTCTAAGAGGGAATGTTGATTTTGAGTAGCATTGGATGTGCTGTAGCTCCAAAATTTTATGGAGGGGCTAGAATACATGAGACGTCCAAGACCCAGGAATCATTTGGAGAAATTCCACCCGGATTGTGAATTATTAAAATAATTAATATTTTTAATGGGGTTTCTAAGTCTAAGCTTAGGAAAATAAAAATATTAATGGGTATTAATAAAAATATGGGTGAGAAGCTTCTAAGAGACGAGGATCAAGTCTGTTTTAATCTTAGCCATTGATTAGGGACTTAATCTCGGTCGTTGATTCATCAACAGGGAAAGTATAACAGGAAGCTTGAAAGTCAGTTGGAGATACACCAAGTGATCAGTCAATTCAATTTTTCTGGGGCGTGGTTTGCTGAGAAAATCGAACAAGTGATCTGAGTTGTAGTGAGAGGGGTAGAATCAGAGATTTGGATCAGAAAGGAGTTCCGAACCAAAGAGTACCAAGCAGAGAGGCAACACTAGCATCAAAGAGGTAGTAAAGAGGCCTACGTAGCCTAGGAAGAGGCTCACGCATTGTTGACGCAGGCCAAAGAGTGTCTCTTGCAGTGGCAGTGCAAGATATTTGTCAGAAGTTCGAGATTTGGTTGGAGAAGCAAGGTCTTGAGCCGCGAGGGTTGAACAATAGTCTTCCTCCAGCAAATTGATCCAGCAAGGCAAGACACTGGCCCAAGCAGTGATTGCTCTGGGATTTTGCAGTGTCTGCTAGAGTTAGGCCACTCAGTGGATCAATTGCGACTAGGAGAACGAGGGAAACCCTCGTATGTATTTCTTGCTGCTGTGATTTCTCTGAAAGGTTAGCTGGTTTGAGAGGCAACTTGTTGTACTCAGATTCTGCTTGCTTAATCATACAAACCCTCTATCTACTACACTAGTTTTCCGGCATTGGATTTTTCTAGGGATGTGTTGTCCAAAAATAACGGTGTCCCTTGTGTGTCTGTCTCATCTATTGTTTCAGTTTGTGATCTGTATGTCAATGTAGTCTGCAGTAGTGTTTTTTATCACTGTTTATAAATTAAATAACTTGGTGAATGAAATAACAAGTAGGAGATGCTAAACCAGTAACTACAGTAGGATTTATGTGCCTAGATTCAGAAATTTTCATAGTTAAAAGAAAACCATCAAGAGAACCAATCCACCCAACAAAAGTCCTCCCTCTAAATGAGGAGGAGGGATGCCATGGGTAAAATCCCAAGCTCCCAGAAGAAAATTTGGAACTTTTATTAAATGTTACAATGAGGAGAAGACCCTTTAGAAGGCTGCCCAAAAGATGAATGATAAACTTTTAGCAAATAGGAACTATAAGGACTAGAGTCTCCAAAAAATTGACAACCACATTTGCCAATGGAAACATCTCAAAATCTGAAAATTTCAAGGACTAAATCAGCCCCAAAGGGCCACGACCTAGCTAATTTGTAGCTGTCCTCTAATGCTCACAAACTCCTTGAAATTGGTCTTCAAATGTGTGAGAGGTTCTGCAAAAAATAGTTAGAAGTTTCCAAAGTTTCTCCTCAAGACTCTTGTTGCCAAAAGCTCCAACTATGGGCTGCAAAACAAAAGAGATTGTTAGTGGAGAGAGCATGCAAATGAAACACAATACAGTACATAATAATATATGAGAAACCAAATTAAGTAATGGGAGTGAACCCCATACTTGTTTAGCTTAGAAAATTGCTCTTAAGTAGCCTATGTAAACTTGAAATCTCTAGATCAAACAAAAATGTAATTTAAATAAATGGATGATTCAGGTAGATAACGAGAAAGGGAAACTCCCTTCTTGCTCCTCTTTGGATGAAAGACATGAAATGAAAATTGATGAGTCTTGTGCCACTTTGAATTCGGGAGTGAGTTGATCTATGTGAGACTTTTCCCACGCCCAAATAGATTCCTACACACAAATTCAAATAGATTTTTCCCTTCACACTTGGAACAAATATTAGCATGCAAATGGATTAGAGCAACACAATGGATGAGATAGACCAAATTTTCCTCCAAAAATAAATTGGCAAACTCACTGCTAGAATGTTTACTCTAAATCAAGGATATGTGCAAGATAGCATGCGCATATCAATCCAAAATATATGTGTCAAATATAAGCTAACAACATTCAAATATGCAAGAAAATTGTAACATAATAACAAGATTATGGAAGGATATCACCTCAAAATGCCAAGAGAACACCACTAAAATTGCCCCAAAATCTTTTATTATATTAGTATATTGCAACAATAGCTCATAACATGAATACATATTGATAGCTCATTGCTCACTTAAATAGAAGTTTGGGAGCCAATCCTAAGGCAAATGCTGACAATCGCATTGCTCCTCCATGCAAATTCGAATTTTCCAAGTGGCAACTTGATTTCTTCCTTAGAGGCCCACACAATTCTTGATGAGGGAGCTTGAATTAGGTGAGAGGATACGTGGGACAGTGAAGTGGAGTGGTAGGATACCACTCTCCACCTCACTCAAGTTAACTCTAACACAATCTTAAGTAAACTCATGATATCTCCTTGAAGCTCAAGTTAACTTCCTCAAATCATGGATCTTGTCACATGAAACACGTTGCCCTTCTCCAAGAAATTTGATTTCCCTTTTTGTCACATGTTTCTCCTTGATTCTTGGTCCATTGTGGAGTCCACATCACTCTTTATCTCCTTTATGATTTTCCTCCTCGTTTCCACATCATTTAGCATGTGTGGATATTTATTTTCTCCTATTTATTTAATTGTTGGGCTAATTTATGGCACACTTTCCACATAACTTAGAAAAATGGGTTTTGAGGGTCTAATTTATTTTTTTTACCCCTCAAAGTGTGTCATAATAGAAAGTTGAGGGTGAGAGGTGTAATTTTGAGCACACATACCCCATACAACTTCTCTAGACATTACTTATTGCATTTTATATTCATAATTTATTCAAATTTCTGCCCTTTGAGAAATTAAAAAAATTAAAACGCTGACCCCTAGACCTATTTAAATTCCACGAAATTTTACGAGTGATCTAGTATGGTAATATACAAAGACTCTAGACACTACGACTCACCCAAGGCCTCACCATCAAGCTGCACTTTGGGTTTAGTTCTATGCTTGGAGGAAAAAACTCAATTAATTATTAAGTCTTCGAAAGAAGCTAATAATTAACCAAGTAAAAAAGCCTCCAACAGTAACTCACTTGATGACGATGTCCTAAGTTACCTAGGCCTGTTATATAAGTCAATTCATCACACTAGTATCACTTTACATCATCTCCACATGGCTTATGGAATCCGAGTACAATATAAAAGAAGACGAGAAGAAGAAATTAAAGTGGTCAACACTACCTTCTTTCATGCATGTCATAGGCTGATTGCATGCCATTGATCGATTTGTTTTGGCATGTTGGACACACAATAAACTCAACCTTTGAAATAACAATGCTAACTTTTACATATAATTTGGCCACACAACCAATAAGAATGCGTCCCCTTGTCAGTCCAATCACCACGATACCCTCACACACTACGAGTTGACCCATAGCTAATAAATGAATGTGCCAACAATATTAACTCGGACCAATATGACTCAGATTTCGTTGCTCTGGAATGTTCACGAAACAATTCAACTTTTCTCTAGATTAGATGTTTCAGGTTTCTTCCAACTGAGCAAATCGGTCTCCTAAGAAAGTAATATAAATTGGCCTTCTTTTAATCTTGGCAATTAGATGTCACTCTACCCCCTTCGGAATGGGGGTTTTGGTCCCTTTTTCATTTTTTTTGGAGATGATAATTTGGCCCAATTGAAAGACACAGACTTAGCTACAAAAGATGAATTCAGCCACTGCAACCAACAAATTCAGTCTTGAATTGTAATTTGATCCTCAAAAGATTATTGAACTCAACTCTTCTATGATTGTTGATAAATGGTAAATTCGACAATTGCTCTATCTCTGACAACTTCACACCTACAAACAAATATCACACTGACAGATAGATTCTTGTTTGACACTTTGAGAATAGCCAACAAATCTTCATTTTGCAATAAACCCCCTTAGTCTAGTAGGAAAACCGGCTCTGCTACCACTGTAATACCTTGATTTAATATTTCGTTAAAATTCTCGAGATTTTTTTCAAAAAAATTCCACAGTAAAATTCATTAACCAGATTACACAATTTTCTCCATGAAATTATTAGTAAAACTAAGAAACATGATGGTGCAACTTAAAATGGATAGGAAACATAAGCAACAAACCTCAACCTTATTATTTTATTTTAAAATATGAAATTACATACTAATACAGAATAGCCGGAAAACGGTTGAGATGAAGCCCCCCAAATTGTCGCAAACTGAAGCCGACTTCTTCACTGAAATTAGAACTGATAGCACACCTGTGAATTTTGGATGAATTCACCAAGTGATGAGATGTGTTTTCATCCGATCTTATCGAAGCACCCAAGGGGAAGCTGAGAACCCGGTTCTCCAAATCTCACAAATCAAAAAATACAACAAAACCAAGATGTCCCAAATGATCTCATTCTCTTCCCTTTAACGACTCGATAGAGAGATCTCGAATCTTTAGAAGTATTTTATTTTGATTATTTTAATATTATTCTAGAAGCTCCCCCTTGACTTTATCTAAGTGAACTTTAAGGACTTGATAGAGAGATCTCGAATCCTCTAGAAGTATTTTATTTTGATTATTTTAATATTATTCTAGAAGCTCCCCCTTGACTTCATCTAAGTGACTTTTATTTTATTTTACTTAAGTCACTTTTGGCCTTTTTTGCTGAATTAATCTTTTTCCCCTTCTTTTGTTTAACCAAGTGACTAATTAAAGTCACTTTCAATTCGGGAAAATGGTAAATTGTCCACCATACTTTCTCTGGCCGCTGGAAGTCACTTCTCATCATCCCCTCTTGTAGATCTTCTTGTTCTGGTTCCAACGAGTTATCACACTTAGATGTTTCATGAAATATTCCTCTCAAAATTTCACCTTAAACATAATTAATTTAGGCTGAATAATAACCTCGTTTTACAGGAATTATCAGAATGCTCCTTAGCCGAAGGATGTTGATTGGAATGTTCTAAGGGAGGGAAAGGCTAACTTGCCTCATTAGGATAATTAGAAGCCAGTAGAAAAGCCATTGTTGCAAACATTGATGAGAAATGGCCATTATTTTGATGTTTAACCTCAATTGATAAAGTGTTCCCCGAAAATTGCCATATCATGATGGTTATTGAAAATTGGATTTTTTTGAAAATTTTGTGTTGACTTTAAAAATCATCGACGTTGCCTTTTTTTTTCCTAAAAGGCTCAAGTTGGGGATGCTACTGATCCGATTAGCAGGGTTGCCAAGGTCCCGACAACACGCTGTATGGGTACACATAGGGTAGGAGCCCAATATCACCTCGGTCCAAGCCCCTAGTGTTAAGGCCCAACAAACTCCTAAATGTCCAGGAGAGGAGTGTCTAAGATAACCCCAAATGGCCTCAAACAAAACTAGTTGGGGTCACTTGAAGTGGAGGTGTTTATTTCTTGGGATTGCTTAGCTGTAAAAGATATGACTGTCCAGCAGAAAACTAAACATTGATTTTAGTAGCACCAAAACATAAAATATATGTCATCTGACCTATGGATTTTGGTCTACAGAAAATAGTCAAACCAGATATGTAATTAATTTTCAATTTAGTCTACTGGTTAGAGAGTTACAGATGAAAACAACTTGCCATCCTATGTAGCAGATTGTAAAGTCTACAAAATACAGAGGGCCAACAATCTATCTTGCCCATAACAGCCAACCTACAAGTGTTTAAGCACTTCAAGATTGTAAGTCTACGGGTGGAGAGGTATGAGGGTCAATCTTGAGGTCTTTGGGGGCTCCCCTCAACTTAAAAGGGCTGGAAAAGGTAATTTCCAACAAGTTGGAAATAACTTTTCAGAATCCTTAGTGAAATTATTTCTAAGTTCACCCAGAAATTTTCAGATTTAGATCTATGCTTTTAATGTCAATGGAAATTATGTAAAATTTACTCTAAACAAAAGAAAATCCAGAAATTAAGTACAATAAAGTAGATGGAAGAGGTTTGGTTATAGAATACTTCACTCGAATGGCATGAAACCTTTCTTTTGTTGCAAATCCTGTCCATTATAACAAATAAATCTTCATATCTGCAAGAGAAATCATATAGATACTAGTGTAAAATATACTAGAAATGATACTTATACATATCCTTTATTAGATGTAACAATTTGCCCAATTTTCGGTAAGTAAATGCTTGCTAACTAAGATAAATAATTTAAAACCAGCGAGCTAATTTATCCTAATCTAAAGTGTGAAAATAATTTTTTTTAGATTTTTTAAATAAAAAGATGGTTGTTGGGTTATAGCTGTAATTTTACTTACCTCACCCTTTCTGAAGTGAGGAATTGACACCATAGGTTGATATAGCTTGCCAAACTCAAGAGAATGGGTTTGGTGACTTGATCTTGAATAGAAATTATCCCCACTATTGAGTTGATCTCCATGCCTCTGTGTGGTGAATACAAGACCCTGCACAATTCAAGTCTCCCTCTTGGAATAATTTGATTGCTTGGATCTATCTACCTGCAAAACAAAATGACAAAGTGGGGTTTCCATGTAGCTTGTCCATTCCATGTGACTATGTCGTCCCTTAATGGCAAGATCTGTTAAACTTAGTGTGGTTTTACTTATTACCAAGAAAATTAGATTAAAGCCCTAATAGAGTATATCAAGAAAAAAAGTGAAAATATAAGTGCTTCACACATTGTAGATAGAATAGATAATGGTTTGCAAAGTATGAACTCTTTTGGTATGATGGTACCAATCTCAAATGGAAACAACAATGATTATGATGAGAGGAGGCTAGCCTTTATAGAAAAAATTGTAATGACTAGAAAACTGCTAGCTTTGACTCCCCAAGAAAATATTTTACTAGTCATTCTCAAGTTGGAGATTCGGTAAATAATTCATGAAATATTACAAGATAATTTAATACAACCACTTGGGGTTGACTTGGACAAATTTCCACAGTTTAGCTCAAGATTCTCTTTTCTCATGGTCCATGATTGTCAATAGTCAAAATAGTAGGCTCAGTGGGCTCAACATTCTACTCCTTTGGTCCATGAAGAATTCGACTTGGTCCCTTTAGTGGTGGGACTTCCTTGAGAGGTTTGACTTGGTCTTTTAGTGGAGAAATTCATCTCACAACGACTACTTTTTTGATCCAACGTTTAACTTCTTGGTCCATATTCCTTCCAATAGTGTTAATTTAGGCAACAATGGTATGTTCTATGCTTTAGAGCGATTTTACTTCAATTTCTTTATGAAACCAATATCAATTTAGCAATCACATAAACATGTAAATAAAATGTTGATAGAACATAAACATAAATAGTAGAAGACAAGCCAAGACAAGAGGACACAAGATATGGCACTATTTAGGGACAAACCCCAATATGGGGAAACCCTTGATCAAATCTTCTTTTAGTCTTTTATAGTTCAGTAGAGAGAGATAGTACACTTTACAAGTTCTGATAATTTATAACTACAACAAAAGAGCCCTAAACAGAAAAGTCAATGCTGGTCAACAAGGCAGATTTTACCCTCAAAGATTCAATCAACTTCGGCCTCCAAACAACAAGATGAAACAAGCCTCAAAACAGTCAAATTATGCCTAGTTAAAGTCTGGTCAAATAGTCAACCTGTGGTCGGCCCTAACCACAATCAACGCTGGTCAAAGCTACTCGATTTTCATGCCCAAAATTGCGGCTTGCTTAGATAGAGATTCCTCACACAAATCGAAGTCAAAATAGGTCAATGCATCAAGTCAATATAGTCAAACATCCTCCCAATAGCTCGGTCAATGCTAGTCAATGCAACAAACAAAATCCCTCAGATAGTGTGCCCAATCACAAGAGGAGAGAGAGATATGTGTGATGATATAATGGTGAAAATGACTTGAGGTCTCCTTTTTATATGCAACGTTGAGGATGAATTGGGGGCTTGTGTGCCTGTTTTGCTTATTGGCCGACCTTGAGAATTTGTCCATAATATAAATAAATTCATATCTTCATTTGTACATGTCAGAATTGGATGATCTTTAGATCAATCCTACACCTCTCTGAGAGAGGAATCTAATAAAAATATCAACTGTCATAAATAAGATGACCCATGTGGAGTTTGGCCTTAGTTGCCAATTTTAACACTCCCTCTCAACCGGGGAGAAATCCACTTGCTAATCCATCTGCCAATCTGTACCATCTCTGCCATCCATGCACTGCTCTGCTGAACTATGAAGAAGAATATGTGATTCAGAATTGATCATATCATTCTCTACTAACCCAAAGTCAGTCCCAATCAAAAGAGAGTGTTTCATACCACTCTTACTGGCCCGAAGTCAGTTCCCATTGATCCTAGATCAATATCGAACATCCTAGCATAGGGAGTACAATAATACACGATGTGTCCATCGGTAGTACTATGGTCCCTATCCTCATTTCCCTACTCATTGGCAAGATGAGAGGTACTTCCCATGAGTCCTAGACTGCATGGGTAAGATGTCTCGGCAAGAGAAGGATGAACCACTCGTCCTGTTGACATGTCACCAAGGGGTATCACATGGGAAGGATTAACCACTCACCCTGTACACAACAAACCACTAGGGGAAGACTAAACCACTCACCCTATGGTTGCTCACTGCTCGAAGAAGTACCCCAAGCCCCTCGGAGCTCCCAGAGTTCAATGTCCATCTCATACAGGACCCTCATAAGAGGGTCTCTCCACGACTCCAAGTTGTTCTCGAAAGGCCAAGAATTTGACTTTCCCTAGGGGCTTCGTCAGAATATCGGCAACCTGCTCGACATTCCCAATGTGATGGAGCCTTATTGCTCCTCGTTGTAGCATATCCTAGATAAAGTGGGACCTGATATCTATATGCTTGGAGCAATCATGAAGCACGAGATTCTTTGATAATCGGATCCCACTCTGGTTGTCACAGAATATCACGGTGGCATCTAACACTTGTCCAAACAACTCACTGAAGAGCTTCCTCAACGAAATAGCTTCACAAGAGGATATACTAGCAGCTATGTATTTGGCCTCGACAGTGCTCAAGGCAACTAATTTCTGTTTCCTTTTCATCCAGGATATCGAAGCAGAACCCAAAGAAAAACAACATCCAGAAGTGCTTTTGCGATCCACCACACTGCTAGCCCAATTAGCATCAGAGTAAACATGCAGCCTCACATTTCCGGCAATGTGTCTTAGTCCATGAGTGATTGTGCCTCGAAGATATCTCAGAAGATTCTTGGCGACAATCCAATGTATATGATGAGGCTCAACCATGTATTGGCTCAATGTGTTAACTACAAAATATATGTCCGGACATGAGTTCACCAAGAACATCAGTGCTCCTATGAGTTGATGATACTCAAAAGCATTTCCCAATTTAGGTCCAGTAGCACTACCACATAACTTCTTAAAGTTAAGTTCCATTGGAGTAGTCACTGGCTTGTAGTCCACCATCCCAAATCTTTCCAATATCTTCACAACATATTTTCCTTGAGAGAGGAAAATTTCACATGGCTTTTGCCAGACCTCCAACCCTAGGAAATAGTGCATTGGTCTTTCATCTCAAATTCAGAAGCGAACTCCCTCTTACATTTGTGAATGAGAGAGTTTGCACCTGTCAGAAAGAGGTCGTCCACATAAAGTACCAGAATGAGAGGTTTATCATTTTCAACCTAAAAGTAAAAGTTCAAATCGACTTCACTTCTAGTGAATCCCAACATCATCAAATAGTTATCGATCCTCTCATACAAAGCCCAGGGTGCATGCTTCAATCCATAGAGAGCTTTCTTCAACCTGCATACATGAGATTCCGAATCATGAACTTCAAAGTTCAAACCCCTCAGGTTGTTCCACATTCCTCTTTGATTGAACCATGCAAGAAGGTGGTCTTGACATCCATCTGATGTAGGTTCCATTCTTGCGAGGCAGCAAGGGCTATGATCAAGTGGATGGTGGTGTATCGGGCAACAGGTGTAAATATCTCATTGTAATTTACACCTTCCTTTTGAGAGAAGCCTCCAGCAACAAAGCGAGCCTTGAACTTTTCTGCACTTCTATCAACTCCATGCTTGATTTTGTAGAGCCACTTAGAAGTGACAATCGATTTATCCTGGGGTCTAGGGACCACATCCCAGACATCATTCTTCATAATTGACTCGTATTCTTTATTCATAGCATCCTTCCATACTTGTTGCTTGATGGCTTCTTCGAATGATGAAGGCTCATTTTGAATGATAGTGCTCATGGCGGCCAAATATCCTTGGTACCTGTTCGGCTTCTTGCTTTCACGGAAAGTCCCCCTTAGTGCTATGTGCCTCTCAACATCTTTGAGAGTCTCCCTAAACCATGAGGGTCTCCTCTTGGAGGAGGAAGGTTCATGAGGGAGTGGGTCAATAGGATCCATAGGTTCATCAACATCAAGCATTGTTTCGTCCTCTTTTTCACCCTGATTTCCTGTGTCAGCTTCTTTTTCCTTCCTTAGGATAGGAAGGTTGTTGATATTCCTGAGGGCCATATCTTCGTCGAAGATGACATCATGACTTATCTCAACATCCTTTTGACCAGCCAAATAAATTCTATATTTCTTAGAATTTTCACTATAGCCCACAAAGATTCCTTTCTTCCCATATGCACCCAATTTGCTTCTTTCCTCTTTCGACACATGAAAATATATGGGGCTTCCAAAAATTCTAAAATGAGATACATCGGGTTTCTTACTAGTGAACATTTCTTCGGGAGCCTTGGAGTCCAATGCTTGATGAGGGCATTGGTTTTGAACATACATGACGGTATTTACAGCTTCACCCCATAGAAACTTCGGAAGGCCTTGATCATGAAACATGGCACGGACAACTTCTACAATAGAGTGATTCTTCCTTTCAGCCACACCATTCTTCTTGGGAGTGTATAGCGCTGTAGTCTCCCTCTTAATGCCAACTTCTCTGCAATAATCTTGGAATTCATTAGATTCATACTTGGTCCCATTATTAGTCCTCAATATCTTGATTTTCTTCCCGGATTGGTTTTCTATCAAGGCTTTGAAAAGTCAGAACCAGGTGAACACTTCATCCTTCTTCTTCAAGAAGTAGATCCAGGTCTTGCGAGAATAATCATCCACAAAGGTGAGATAATATAAGTATCCTCCCAAGGAGTTTATGGGCATCATAACAGATATGTGGAAGTGGATCAATTGCAATATGTCTGTGGTCTTGCTATTACTTGAGGGGAATGGTTCCCTTTTTAGTTTTCCTTCGGTACATCTTAGACATTTACCTTCATGCTCTACTTTGAACTCCGACATACTTGTCACCATCTTTCTCACATCGAGTAGGGCCTTATAATGAAGATAGGTGAACCTCCGGTGCCATCGTTCAGATTGTAGAGAATCGTCGCAAGACATGGCTCCCAATGGACTTCCCCCAACTTGATACAAATTGTCAACCCTGAACCCAAGGGCCAAGAGTAAAAGCACCCTTGAAATTTCTTTTCCAAATGTGTACGTTTCCATCGATAAAAGCCACCTTGAATCCTTTATCTTCCATTGTTGAAATGGACACCAAGTTCTTCTTGAGATCGGGTACATATATTACTTCTTGCAAATGAATAGCATTGCCTTGATTCAATTGAAGGGTAACATTCCCTACTCCCTTCACGGGATAGGTGGCATTGTATCCAAGGATGGTCCCCTTTTCTATCAAATTAGAGAGGGTTTGGGTCGATATACGATAGTACTCTTTTTGCTTATTGTTAACAACATTGGATTCATCGTACCTGGAGTTCCTTGATTTCTTGGAGGGTCAACCATTTCTTTGATGTCCCGCATTCCTTTTTCCTTTGCCATTGGACCTGCCATTCCTTTGATCGTTGTTGTTGTTGTTGATGTTGCCCTTGGAGTTGTTATGATAGTCATCATCTCTAGGTGTATCGCAAGCACCTGCCCTTCCTTCCTCCCTTAGATCCAGGCTTTCCATGGAAATGACCTTTAGACCCTGCATAATTCCTCCTTTTGGCATGAGCGGAGAATGCAATGGGGTTGCTTCTATTAAAAGGCATTTCTTGCTCCACCATTGTTGTTTCTTCTTGAATGCATCTCGACATCAATTCTTCAAACCTTGGAGTTCAATCATTGTTGAGTATAGTGGTTCTAAATACTTGCCACTCAAGTGGGAGTCCTCCAAGGGTGGTGAGAGTAAGTTCCCTGTCAGGAATGACTTCTCCAATCGAGAGTAGATCATTCCTGATCTTAGTAATCCTCAAGAGATAGGATTGAATGTCCTCGTCCTTGCCCTTATTAATATCCTTCAACTCATTATTGAGAAAGAGAATTTGATTAGCATTACTAATCTTGAACATGCCGACCAACTTGTCGTATATCTCCTTGGAGGTCTTCAATTCGGAGATATAGGCCACGAAATGCTTGTCAATGGAAACTCTGATAATCTTCTTCGCTTTGACTTCAGCCTTATTGTACTTGGTCTTTGCAGTAGCCGATGCATTTGAAGGAGGCTCAGGGATTTTACCCTGCACATAATCCATCACTTCCTTCTCTTCCAAGGTGAAATCAAGGGACATCTTCCATCCATGATAGTCAGATTTATCATGGAGGTTGTCTTCAGTCAGGAAGTAGGATGAGGAACCTATTGCATCTTTTGTCTTTGGTGATTGCTCTTCACTCTTGCTTGGGCTTTGTCTTCACCTCACCTCTGATACCATGTTAATTTTAGTTAACAATGGTATGTTCTATGCTTTAGATCAATTTTACTTCAATTTTTTTATGAGCCCAATATCAATTTCAATTTAGCAATCACATAAACATGTAAGTAAAACGCTGATAGAACATAAACATAAATAGTAGAAGACAAGCCAAGACAAGAGGACACAAGATGTGGCACTAGCCAGGGACAAACCCCAATGTGGGGAAACCCTTGATCAAATCTTCTTTTAGTCTTCAATAGTTCAACAGAGAGAGTACAAAACTGATAATTTATAGCAGCAACAAAAGAGTCCTAACGAGAAAAGTCAATGCTGGTCAACAGGGTAGATTTGACCCTCAAAGATTCGGTCAACTTTGGCCTCCAAACAACAAGATGAAACAACCCTGAAAACGGTTGAATTTTGCCAAGCGAAAGTCTAGTCAAACAATCAACCTATGGTTAGCCCTAACCATAGTCAACATTGGTCAAAACTCATCGATTTTTGTGCCCAGAATTGTGGCCTGCTTAGAGAGAGATTCCTCACCCAAACTGAAGTCAAAACAGGTCAATGCATCAAGTCAACATAGTTAAACAACCTCCCAGCAGTGCAGTCAACGCTGGTTAATGTAGCAAACATAAACCCTAGTTCACACGTGTGGAAGGAGAGAACACTGCCTCAGATAGTGTGCCCAATCACAAGAGGAGAGAGAGATATGTGTGATGATATGATGGTGAAAATGACTTGAGGTCTCCTTTTTATATGCAACGTTGAGGATGAATTGGGGGCTTGTGTGCCTGTTTTTCTTGTTCGCTGACCTTGACAATTTGTCCATAATATAAATAAATTCATATCTTCATTTGTACATCTCAGAATCGGATGATCTTTAGATCAATCCTACACCTCTCTGAGAGAGAAATCTTATAAAAATATCAGCGGTCATAAATAAGATGACCCTTGTGGAGTTTGGCTGTAGTTGCCAATTTTAACAAATAGTTAGTTGACTCATCCCAACAACTATTTGATCTCAAATGACTAGTTTGACTTGAATTTTTTCCTTGTGTAATTCAACTTAGCCACCCAGTTGCTAGATCTTCAATGCCCTTGCCCTTCTAGCAATTTTGGAACCTGGGAGTTCCTCTCCTGGCCTAGATCTATACTAGGTATCTCTTAGATATTCCATATCCTGTGGGGCGTTGGGATATCATCTTCCTTGCCATGTCATCGCCTCCTTGTGCTAGTTCTCTAACGCCTTAGATGATTTTTGAAATTTAACAAATGGGTATTGTTTGTCTCTTCGTGTTGATCACTTTTGATGTAATGCATGTTCAATTTTGCCAAACACTTCACTTGTTTTGCCACTTGGAAATCTATTTTCACCATCCACTCACTGTCTAACACCTATGATTGAAAAACTGGAATGTGGTTTGGAATCCCCTCATCAAATTGCACAAATTGAGACCCAATTGAGTTTTTGACCACTAGGACCACTTTGCATTAGAAATTGTGAATTGCCTCAAGAAATATGATTTTTTTCAAATGAGACGACAAGGTCACCTATACATTCTATGGAGGATAACCATGTATAATAACATAGTTACACCTTGAGGAAAGTTGGACTGGCCCATACACTATTGATCATCCCTTACAAACACAGGCTTCGATAAAACCATGAGTCCTCAAGGGACTTCACCTAAGGCCCTCCAATCCTGTACAGGATGAGAGTAAGATGGAGTTAAACTTCAAGGGACTAGCCATGGTTTGATCAAGAGAACAATATAGACTCAAAAGTCATAGGTCTAGGATACCTAATTTAGGGCTTCACATGGTTTTTACATCGCTTTTGACGTGTGACCTTGGGCTTACAATGGTGGTGATAAATATTGCAAAGTGTTCATATGTACCCTTGCTGACATGAGGGGTAGCAGGGGATTATGGACAATGGAACTTGTTGTCTTTGATTGAGCTTAATAGGGGAGACAAGCATTTAAATCACCATCAAATAATCTTTTGTGGAGTGGGGATTGATTTCATATTCCTAGTTATTATTAAAATTACACGATGTAATTAGTTATTTTCTATATCTAACCTTTGGCTTTTGGCAAAGCGATTTCCTATGTAGACACACTTGCTTGGATGACAATGATACCATTCTTAGGTAGAGAGGAAAGGGCCTATTATGGAGGAGGTACTTGAGGGGTTAGAGGATGAGGAGCAAGAGATGCCTCTAAATTTTTAGAATTGACAATTTTGGAGTGAGTTTGGATTGTGAATTTGGTCATCTTAGATATCGATGTGCCATTACCTTTGCAAGTGAAAGGGAAACAAGAATCAATAGTTAGTTTCTAGATTGATCATTGTAAATGTTTGAGATCATTAGATGCATTATGTATTTGATGTAATTTTATATCGTGTGTTCAATTTGAGTCTTGAGCGGACAACTAATAGTAATTACTGTTAATGTTTAATTATCATTTGGCATCGTATAGATATGATATATCAATGTTGTTTTCATTTTTATGTGGTGTTGTGATTATATGATGTTGATTATGTTATAAAGAAATCTAAAAATATATATTTTCAATTTTTTAATGCTTGTCATGTTTGTCTAATTTCTTCCTAAACGTTTTTGATATCTTGAGGTAAAGACCCTCAGTGAATTTTTGTTGATGCAAATGTTTGCAACATTAGGAAAAGATGTCTTTGTGAATTTTTAACAATTTATCTTCGTGGCAATTTATTTTGCACCAACCTAATTTTTCTTCCAAATTTCGTTGTTATTGAATTCAAATTTCATTGTTAGAAATGAGGTGAATTTGTGTATGTGCATTTGTAATAAGATTACTCGATAAGATATAGAGTAACATAGGAGAGCCTATGCATTATTAACATTAGATTGAACAATTTTTGAAGGCTAGTGGATGATTAGGGCAATGATTTGTGAAGCCCCATGGCAAGGTTAGGTTAAGTAGTATGTGCTATGGACCCAACATATTTAAGGCATTGGGGATTGATTGAATATTTGTGTCATCCTTGAAAATGCAAATGCCTCTAAAATTTTAGAATTGACAAATTTGAAGAGGCTTTGCATTGGGAATTTAAGGTTCCTAGAAATGGACGAGATTTGGTGTCCACGCCCATCTAGACCTTTCTATCTTCCATAGGTCAACTTGGCTATTTCCATGTTATCTTGACATGAGGCTTGCTAGAAAAGGTTTCTTCGAATGGGGAGGTCGTTGGAGTAGTAAAGACCAAACATGGCATACATGGAGACTTAAATTGTGCCCAAAGGCTAAGTTGAGTTAACAAACCAATCCTTTTAGAATTATGCAAAATGATCCTTTAAGTTGTTGCTTCAAACTTTGGATTTGGGATTTGGCGTTGTATTAGAGGTATTGGAAGTCAAGTGGATGAATTCATTAAATTCAGTGAATTCATTGATTTGAGTGTCCAATTTGTTGGTCTTGTTTATCATCATTTCATGAGTCATGGAGGGGCTTTTTGGAAGTTTATTGGTGGAGTTAATTTTGGATCTTTCTTTGTAGTGATGGGGAAAATGTTAGTGTCCTAACGACAAGGGATTTTCAGGTGCTATAGCTCTCTGATATACATGCGAGTTCCAACAGTAGTACTCAGTCTAATATCGTAGGGTATTAACTAGGTGTGAAAAGCTAACCTCGAATCCCATGGCAACAACAGATGTTATTTGTTCTATTTGTTAATTTAATTAAAAAAATTAT
The DNA here is from genome assembly GCA_000404065.3 of Pinus taeda. Lineage (NCBI taxonomy): Eukaryota > Viridiplantae > Streptophyta > Pinopsida > Pinales > Pinaceae > Pinus > Pinus taeda. The sequence continues at coordinate 158,727 of APFE030581487.1, forward strand.
TTGTTGTGTGCTACGACAAATATTGAAGCAAATACACTGCAACCTCACAAAACAAATACAATGGAAGAAATAAAAATGTTGGAATAAATAGATGCACACACACAAAATACACCGTTATTTTTGGACTACGTCCCCGCAAAACCCAACTCGTGAAAACCAGTGCAACAATTGAGGGTTTTGATATTAGCACTCGCACAAAATACACCGTTATTTTTGGACTATGTCCCCAGAAAAACCCAACTCGGGAAAAATAGTGCAACAACTGAGGGTTTTGAAAATTGATATTATGCAGTAGTGAAAATCCGAGTACAATCTACGGATGCCTAAACTAGTAATCCAAACAGAGAAATAGTTGGAAATAATAACTAGTGAGAAAAATTTCTCACTCCACATGCAATCCAACATTGACCTCAGCTTGAATTGAGTTGCTCCTTGCTCCCTCTGTGCAGTCATTGCATTAGCTTGCACAGTTACTACGTCCCACAAGCTTGGAGCTGCGTCTCCTCTCACTGTCTCATCAGCTGCTGTCTGGGAAATTGATACTGTTTGCCTTTGGACACTCTACCCAGCTTCTGGCTCAAAATTTCTCCTTCTCCCCAATAAAATAGAAATCTCCCCAAGAGGGCTCTATGCTCTCTCTCTATGGCAATCACTGCCTCTTTGCAATGTACTCACCGGAACTGGAAAAGCTTCCTCCGACCTCACTATCTTTGCCCCTCTCTCATTACTTCGATCTCACTAGATCACTGTCGACAACTGAATGCTGCTACTTTGGAGATGGATTTCCTAGCAAAATTGAATTCTCAACTGATTTGGTGTATCATCTCCAAGCCCCATCGACTTCTTCTTTTAATCCTTCATTGAGACTTCAACGACCACGATTACATCTTAATTGATGGCTAGGATTAAGTAGAAATCGATCCACGTACTATTTTTAGAACATTCTCACCATGAAACGATTTCTGGGTATTGGAGAATACATGTATTCTAGCCTCTCCACCAAATCTTGTGGCTAGAACACATCTGATGCTACAAAAAATAACACTCACTCTTAGTGAGGAATGTGTTCTAGTGCTACAACCCAAAACTAACACTCCTTCTGCATAATCTCCTATCGCGCTGTTGATGTTTGGCTGTTGCTGCCCACCAACCATTGCGCAACTCTGATATGTGATGCATCTGCGCTGCTACTAATTGCACTGCAACTCCCACTCCATCTGTTATTGTTGCCACTGCAACATCTGCAATTGAAAAGCATCCAAAATACTGAATCAACTGTGATCAGTATGATACATTTGTCACCCGAGTCTTTGACTGCTGCTAGTATTTGTGCTGTCATTGAGGCATCTGTGCTGCTATTGACTCTGCATTGCTGCCAACTCTGCAGTGCGCTCCCTAGCATCGGACGTGCAACTAGACTCTGCGTTTGTCGCTTTGGCTTCTTATTGCATCTACTTGTTGAAGAATGTGTAACTAGGTTCGATCTTCATTATTATGAAATGTACTCTTGTATACATAAAATGAAAAAGAAATTATTTTTATTATTATCAAGCTTGGGTTTCTTGTCCAAGGAATTTATTTTATAGGTCAAGCACTCATTAAAGTGCTTGTAGGGTTTGTCCAAGGTATATGAGTCATTATCATATATGAATGACCCTATGGGCACATTGTAAATTGTAAAAGAAATTTTTTTTTGTCTTGAAAATGTCAAAAATACCTCCAAGATCAATTCGGCTTAAGGGATGTCAAGTCGGCCTAGATGAAGAGCAACGCTCACCCTTGAATAAGCCTATATATAAGAGGAACTTGTCCTCCATTTGTATCATTTTCTTTCACTCATCTCTCATGCGAAGAAGGAAGCAATAGAAGGACGAAGAAGGAAGTGCAAAGAAAGTCGAAATGTTTGGGGCTCTTTACATTCTTCTGGAAATGTGAAGTTAGGGTTTCTGTGCTAGGGAGGTCTGAAGTTCAATTTTGTAAGCAAGAAGATCAAGAAGGCAAGTGAAGGTCTCTTAGGGCTTTCTATTAGCCCTAGAATCCATATCATGGCAAGCAAAGTCAAGGGAAGAGCAATTAGAGGGAGATCGAAGTCTTCTAGTGAAGAAGCAACAGTTGTTGGGAAGCGAAATTCAGATTTGCAGTTGAAGGCAGAAGAAGACTTGATCTTGGAGGGTATTTGTCTGAGTCTAGGTTACGGTATTCATCAATTGAAATATCTGAAAGATAAGAAGAGATTTTCGGGATTTCCCCTCAAGAGGAGGGGTTTTGGCCTTGGTTTGCAGCCTACATACTGTGTCACTGCTCTTTCTGTTTTGGTAGCTTTTTGATGTATTAGACATTGGAATAATAAAGATCAAAGCTAATAAGTAAAAAGGTAACACAAACAGTTATCAAGTAAAGAGAATTAACATATGCATTGCCCTATTGAATTCTCAACATGGAACTAGAGCTAAGGTTCTCAAAGGGAATCATGAAAATCTCCTCTACTATGAAGAAGGTCATCAAAAGGATTGCAAGGCATCTCAAGAAAGGTATCAAAGAAGTATGGAGTCTCATATTCTCTTCAAAGAAGGTATTACTCAAAGAAAAAGATGAAGGACTCTTCTCGGCTCTCTCTGGGACATTCCAAGACGAAGGTATCTGGGTGATTGATAGCGGTGGCATCAAGACACATGATAGGTCGCTCCCACCAATTGAAGACCTTGTCAAAAGGAAAATCCGCATACTCTGTGGAACTTGGAGACAACAAAAGCTATTAAGTGAAAGACACTGGATCATCATTTATAAAGCTTGAAGATGGAAGCAACGTCCACCTCAACAACATTCTATTCGTTCTAGGTTTGAACAAAAATCTACTTTCTATTTCAAGCTTAGAAGATAAAGGGGATAGAGTAGCTTTCGTTGATGGAAAATTAGTTGTATGGGCTAAAGGCACAAGCATAGAACAAGCAAAAGTAATTGGCATCCGAGAAGGAAGGCTCTACAGATTAATATCTCCTATAAATCATGCCCTAGTCCACACTGAGATTAGTCCATGTGAACTTTGGCACTGAATGTTCGGTCATTTACATTTCAATTGATTTCATCAACTCTAAAATCCATAGTAGATGGAATACCGAATCTAAAGGAGGATCATGAAGTTGTCTGCAAAGGATGTGCATTAGGCAAGAATACCAAGAGACAATTTGGAAGCAGTGCTTCATGGTCGAAAGAAATCTTGGATCTTATTCACTCTGATGTATGTGGCCATATGACTCCCAAATCACTTGGAGGTCATCTTTATTATGCCACATTCATAGATGATCATTCAAGAAAGACCTGGGTTTACTTAATGAAAACCAAGGATGAAGTATTTACTAAATTTCAAGAATTCAAAGCAGAAGTGGAGAACCTTATAGAAAGGAGAATCAAGTTCCTAAGATTTGATAATGGAGGAGATTATACATGCAAAGAGATTATAGCATTCTGTAAGGAATCTAGGATTAAGAGGGAGCTGATAGTTCCATATAGTCTTGAACAAAGTGGAGTTGCGAAAAGAAAGAACCGATCCATTGAAGAAGGTGTAAAAGCAATGTTACACAATCGAGATCTATTGAAGTTTCTGTGGGGTGAGGCAACAAAGACAATAGTCTACATACAAAATCGATGTCCTCACAAATCTCTAGACAAAAAGACTTTGGAAGAAGTGTTCACTGGTAAGAAGCCATCTGTAGATCATCTTCAAATCTTTGGGTTTCCTTTGTATATACATATACCTAAAGACAAAAGAAAGAAGTTGGATCCTTCTGGTGTGAAAGGTACATTTGTCAGATAAAGCAGTGATGATAATATCGCCAATATATCGACAAATATTGGAAATATCGCGATTTTTTTGGCGATCCGAAATATCGCTGAGAAAATATTGCGATATTTTGGCTCCCGAAAATATCGCAATATTTCTGAGATATCGCTGATATCTCGGCAAAATATTGCGTGATGATATAAAATATCACCGGGTCCACTGGGCCGTGGATAGAAAAGAGAAATTTGCCTTTTTTTCCCTCATTTCGGTTTCAGAGTGTTGGAGAAGGAAGGGGAAGAGCTTTGTGGTGGTTGTCAAGGTGGGAATGAGGATCAAACAACCATTATCACCACCAACTAAGAATTTTTTCTCGATCAAAGATTGAACAACAATGAGACAAACTTTATTTCTTCCATTAACAGGTATGTTCTTAAAAACCCCTATGCTAATGTTTTTTTGCATAGATTTAGGGTTATGCTTGCTTGCCTCTTTGCCTACGAACATTTTCTTCTTTGTTTTTTTTCCATTTGCTATGATTTTCATGCCCATGAGCCAATGCAAGGGTTTTCTCCATATGTGGACAGAAAGCTTCATTTTTTTTTTCAACTTTCTTATGCACCCTCTTATTGCCATTTTTTATTCACATTGCAAATAATTTAGTATTTTTTTAATGAGGTGGTTATTAGTTATTATTTTTGTGTTGGGGGGTTTAATGCCAATATTTTGTTTTTTTGGTGCCCTAGGTTTGAATTAGTTCACTACAAATATGCCAAAAGCCTTGGACCCATTTTGGGAGTATGGGGAGCCTGATGGTGGGACAAATCGGTCCATATCTATCATGAAAATTGTGTGGGACCAGGATGTCAGGAGGCGTTACGCAATTGAAATACCATCTGGCTAGACTCCCTGAACATGATCATTGTAATTACTTGTACGGTTTCTAGTGCGGAGGTTATACAAAAAGCTCTTGAAGCAATTGATGAGAGAGATAGAAAGATAACTGCTAGGGAGAGGGCATTGGTCTCAGATAGATAGCTGCTAGTTTGATTTGTTTTGCTACATATAAGTTTATAATTCATGATGATGAGATACTTTTATATATGTGATGTTATTTTGTATTGGTTCTCCACGTTTTAGTCCTTGATTGGACAATTATCATGGATTAGCAAGATTTGGTATCACCTTTGATGTATAATTTTTATTTTACATCCACTACATCATATATATGATTGCTTTCTTCATATTTATGTGCCATTGTGTTTACTTCATGTTGTTATTGCCTTATATGTTTAAAAATTTGAAAAAAATGAATATATTATGCATTTTTTATGTTTGCCAATATTTTCCAATATTTTGCCAATATTGTCGATAACGTGTTTTCTGGATCCTCGCCGATATTTTGTCGATACCAATATTATCAACACTGGGATATAGTAACTCATCTAAAGCCTATAGAAACTACATGAAAGATGGACATCACATTGAAGTCAGCCGTGATGTCATATTTGATGAAAGCATAGCATTCAAGAAATCAAAAGAACTTTCTATAGATTTTGACGATGAAGAACTTCCGCTATTTGAGGAAGAAGCTGCTAAGGAAGAAGAAGGATCTTACCACGAGGAAGAAGGAACTAGTGAACCTGTTCAACCTACAGTCATTCAAGAAACAAGGAAAAGACCTAACTGGTTGAAGTCTACACTAATTGATGCAGAAGGTTGTGGGGCAACTCAAGGATCATTTAGAGAAAGTAAAAGACCCAAGAGATATTCTGGGTATGCTGCATACATGACGAAGTTAATAGAAGCAGAACCATCAACATATGAGGAGGTTATAAAACATCGAGAATGGAGAGATGCCATGAATGCCGATTATCAATCTATAATGAAGAATGGAGTCTGGGAGATCATACTTAGGCCTGAAGACAAGTCTGTGGTTACTTCAAAATGGATCTATAATATCAAGCATGTAGCCGATGGAACTATAGATAAATATATGAAGCATAAAAACTGTTACTGAAGCATGAAAACTGATAGCTTGGAGGCTTGAATGTAAAAATACACAAGAGGTATTTGTAATAATACTTTATTATATTTATATAAATGTATAGGTGATGATTGTTACAATGAGGACCTGCATATATATACCTAAGCAGGTGTCCTTTCATGATTCACTTAACTTAATGACTATTTAACATAATCAATATTTGATTATTTAATATTTACATCTATTTTATTTATTCACTTGTTATGAATTATATTCATAACATAGCCCCTTCCTTCAGAAAGCTTTGTCCTCAAAGCTTTAACGTTGTTGATTTTCTTCACTTAGTGTCTGTCACTCGATGTATATAATCTGACAAGCGTCTCGTCATGTAGAATCCATAATATTCCCTTGGATTATTATTTTTCTTTTTAAATAATTATTTTTTTTTCAAATTTTTATTATTATTATCTTTTTAATAAATTATTATTATTATTTTTTTTTAATAATAGTTTTTTAATTTTATAATCCTTGTTTTTTATTAATTAGTAAAATCAATTAAGTAATATATTTGTATAATTTATATGTAATGCATTAACGTTTAATTCTGTATGTGTTTAATATGTAACTTCCCAAATTGTGATCCGCTTTTTATTAAAGAGCGTGATGTATCGTAACATCTATTTGACCAGTCACCTTCTGGGCAGCAGTTGTAGCGCAGTGCTCGACCTCCACGCTCTTTTCCACGACCATTACCATAACGGTCTGGTGACAGATCTTTGCTCCTGTTTCTTGGCCCGCATACAAAATTTCGATCTTCAAATCCAGGTCTTCTACCTCCATATCGATTATCATAAAATGCATCTCGCCTTTCGTCACCGTATCGTCTAGAGCCCAATGAGACATAGTAGAAACCAATTACCCCATTGAAACACAACAAAAGGCCTTGGCCATACCTAATACCTGCAGCAATGGATTGGACCTTGTCTACCTTACAAGGGAGCATCACCGCAAGTTGAATCGCATAGTCGAATGTCACAAAAACCTGCTTACCAATTCTGCTCGCTGTGAAAGCACACAAAATTTTACAAGCTAGAATTTGTACTCTCCAATGGGGAGACATCTTACCCCATATAATATCCACACCTTCATTATAATCCCTCAGTGCAAGTACACTTCTCAGTAACTCCTCGGCCCAATTCTGCGATATTTTTTCTAGGCTTTCGTAAACAATAGTTGTCAGATGAAGGGGCACCTCATTGTCAAAATGCAGATGCTCCCTTTTCAACAGACAAAATAAACAGGGAATCACTCCTTCCTCTATAATAACTCTTCCAACCTCTCCCTTCACCATGACAATGTCTTTCAATAGGTTGAGGGCACGCCAGCAGTACTGGAACTTAAATCCAAGAATATGTGCAGCATGAGACTTTCGAAAGATAGGTATTAGTTCAAGAAAAGCATCATTTTCAGGTTGCAGCTCAAAACATTCCAAAACAGTGTCCAAAACACAGTTTGGGTCCAAATCAAAGTGGCCAATTAATGACTTAATTGTGTTGATCACTGCAGATGCATTCCTGTTTGTCAATCCACCAGAACCACATTGACATAAGCGAGTCACCAATTTTGCATAGCCTTCACTCTCCTCTCTAAGAAGGTTAAAATTTGTTTGCTGATATAGAAGACGAGTGTTCACCCAGACCTCCTTAGCTTTTAACTCAGCTGCCTGTGTTTTGATCATCTCAGATTCCCATAAAAAAAGTAGCTTTAACTATATCCCTTTCTGTTCCATAGAAAAACCTTGCATAGTCACCAACAGAAAAAGACACCACTGGTACCATTGTCAGAGACTCTATCTTTTGAGTCTTTTGAACTAGCTGCTGCATAACATCTGATTTAAAGCGCCTTAGAATAAATGGCCCCAAAACTGTTTTGATATGAAAATGGTCACTTAAGAGAGGAGCCAACTGAAGCAACAAAACTATATTGTTGTCGACATTGACATCCCCCAAATCCTCAAAGGCTTTTTCCTTCATAGCAGAATTATCCTCTTCAGCAATGCCACTGCCATCCAATATTTCAACTGCATTGCATTTGGATGAAATGGTGAAGGGTTGTTCTTCACTGTTGCTATTTTTTAAGTGACTAGCATCAACCTGAGCAATGGCTGACTCCGATTGTTGGGTGTCTACAACCTTATCCTTTCTGCAATACTTTTGATGAGCTATATTTTCCTTGTGTTCCTGTAAAAGTCCTTGCAAGTTATCTTGCTCTACTAGCAGATTTTGATATCGAATTGGTAACGGTCTTTTGAATTATTTTTGCTCATTGCCAACTTCTTGTAATGATTCAATTATGTTAGATGTTGCTAACTGCTCTTGCTTGTGTAGTGAACGACAACATTCAAGCTCAGTCCCAGATGTATCTGCTTGTTTGAAGGCTACCTCTATTTGTGTCCACGATTTACCTGCTCTCATGTTATATCCTTGAGTCAAGACTTTCGACTTTTGCTCAAGATGTTAGCTCTACTGGTGTCACTTTCCATATGATTCCTCACATTTTCAAAATCATTTTGTGTTGCTGCGAGTTTATCAGTAACACTGGCTACAATACCTAGACCATAGTTGTTACAACCTAGGAAGTACATCATATCTTCAAGACAAGCACCATGAGATTCATCAAAATCATCGACTGAAGCATCTTCATGTCCCATTCCCACTCACAAAATTGAGACTTTTTCTTGAATTATTTGTGCAGCCTCATTTAATTCTTCTTCAATTAGTTGTGCAGCCTCATTTAATTCTTCTTCATCAGAATCATCTATATAAGGAATTGGAACTTGAGGCCTTTCATTGAGAGTGCCCTTACTGTCCTTTTTTTCTCCTTGACTAAGTTTTCTTCAAGGGTATATTTTGCATTGTCGTGCTCTAGTAAGGACACCAACTCTTTTTGGATCGCTTCATCGTCCTGCTCAATGAAATTGCTAGTGCAAAAGAATCTTTAGCTATCACATCTTCACGTTCTTGATCAAAATCTTCTTCTTCTGCTTCACCTTGTTCCATTTCTTCATTGTCACTATCATCTTCCTTATTATCTATTTCCTTTGCTTTAACTTCTGCAAATGATTTTTCTAAACGCTGAAATGCTTCTTGAATTTTACTAAATTGTTCAATGCATTCAGGACGTGAACGTAATGGCACATTGTGCGATGAACACTGTTCAAAGACCCGCATGATTATATTGTGTGCCATGGCCCTGATACCACTGAAGCATAAAAACTATTACTGAAGCATGAAAACTGGTAGCTTGGAGGCTTGAATGTAAAAATACACAAGAGGTATTTGTAATAATAATTTATTATATATATAAAAATGTACAAGTGATGCATGTTACAATGAGGAACCGCATATATATACCTAAGCAGGTGTCCTTTTGTGATTAGAGACATGCCTTTTTCACTTAACTTAATGACTATTTAATAATCAGTATTTGATTCTTTAATATTTACATTTATTTTATTTATTCACTTGTTATGAATTATATTCATAACAATATAAAGCAAGATTTGTGGCCAAAGGTTTCTTTCAACTTGAAGGCATCGACTTTGAAGAAACATTTGCTCCAACAACAAGATATACTACTATTCGATCATTAGTCTCTCTGGCAATATCAATGGATGGAGCATCCACCAAATGGATGTCAAGACTACATTTTTGAATGGCACAATAGATGAAGTAGTCTATATAGAACCCTTGGGATTTGAAGCAAAGGATAGGAGGGCATACGTTTGTAGATTGAAGAAGGCACTATATGGCCTCAAGCAAGCACCAAGGGCGTGGTATGCTAGGATGGATGCATATCTACAAAGATTAGGCTTCACGAAAAGCTCTGCTGACTTAAACCTCTATATCAAGGTTGAAAATAATGAACCTATAATCATTCTTCTGTATGTAGATGATCTTCTCTTGACAGGTGTAGAAGGTCGAATTAAAGAATGTAAGAAGTGATTGGCAAGAGAATTTGACATGAAGGACCTTGCACTGATGCATTACTATTTGGGACTGGAAGTTTGGCAAGAACCTAATGAAGTCTACTTAGGTCAAGGAAAGTATGTGATCAAGATATTGAAGAAGTTCAACATGATGGACTGTAAAACAATGACCTCTCCAATGATCACTAACTTGAAGAAACTAAGTGTTGAAGAAAAGTGTAACTAGGTTCGGTATCTATAAATGAAATTTTGATCTTGGTACTTATCAAGAAAAAGAAATATTCTTTTTGTAAATTATTCGAATGAGTTTCTTGCTCATTCCATAGGTCTAGGAAAGGTCAAAGGATCAAAGTCATGTTCTTGATCATGAATATGGGTCAACCTAGTGTCAAGTAGCCCTCCAAAACAAGCACCATCCTCCAAAGACTGCTAGCAAAATAATGAAGAAAACAATTAAGTCAACCTTAAAATGTATATTGAAGAACAATCATGTCGGCTTAGTCGAAGTGACATATGTATTGATGAATTCAAGTCAGCTTGCCTACAAGACAGACCACTATACATACCCAATAGGATCTGCGCAAAAGTAAGAGAAGATATCTCGAATTCTTCCGAGGTATAGTTGTAGGATCTCAGAGAATTATAGTGACTAAGACCTTGCAATCTCAGTTCTTTAGATGGGTAATCTAATAAGGATTTCGTAGTAGGCAGAGAGCACAATTACTCTCGACATATTAGACAGACGCAACACATCTATGATGACAGGAAGATGCAATCTTGATCTCAGCGTAATACTAATCTCAGTGCAATGAAAAGGACTCATGCACATTGATCATAGTTCCGACCTTTCAGTCTCGCTATATCAACATTCTTCATTGAAGCAGTGCCTTTGTCTCGGCATGCTTGTGACATACCAACAGTCTCAGCGTAGTTATTTAATGAAGATCCCAGTGCAAGGAACACACTCACTGTGTCGATATATATGATCTTTGTCTCGGTACTATAGTGATCCTACAACAACACATTCACAACATACTCTGTCTCGACACATTGGTGATGAACTGAACGAACACATGATCTCATTCTCAGTATTGATCATGAAACGATATCGGTGCAACTGCCATAGATATATATATAGATAACTCAATATCGAGATCTCATAGTTTTAATGATGATTTCAGAACAATGAAAGATCTAAGTGAAGGAGCAACTATGGTGCAAAAACAATGATCTCTTTGTTATGGTGAAGTCCTCAATGAAGGTACAACAATAGCGTTGCAGCAACAATGAAGACCTCACTGGTGCAACATTGATGATGCTCTCAATAGTGACAAAGAAGAGGATTGGTGTCTTAGTCTTGGAGTGGCATATTAAGTCAAGGGTCATGGTCTTGGTGTTTGTCAATTGGAATCTCTGTAAGAAGAATTATGTGTGGGTTTTCCTCTCCAAGAGGGAAGGGTTTTGGCCCTGGTAGAATGCCAACATCTTCTGTTCTTGTCTCTTTCCTTTTGTTAGCTATTTGATGAAATACGAAACGCACACTATAATAATGTTAAAGAGAAGATTGTAGTAATAAGAAAATTAAAAAGCCTCACAAATAGTTATAAAGTCAAGAAGAATATCATTAACTCCTATGCCCTAGATTCTTCAACATGGTATCAAAGCTATGGTTACAGTTGAAGGAAGGGAAGAAAAGAGACATTCAAGAATCAAGTTTCTAGCAAGGCATCAAAGCAAGTTGAAGGACATCAAGATCTACATTGTAGAATCAAACCCTAATCTTGATCAAACCCTAGATCGAAGAACAATCTACAATACAAGAGCTCTTGTCTCCATAGTCATCATCAAAAGGCCATCAAGACACTCATCGAGTTATCCACAAAGCAAGGTAGCTCGAAGGACCTCAAAATGAAGGTCACATCAGCTTGGAGAAAGTCGAAAACCTAGATGCAATTCTGATCTATAAGGCAAAGCATATTAAAAGCAAGAGAACATTGTCATCATCTTCAAGAAAGCAAGGATCATTTCCTTACCCTAGAAGAAGATCGTTCAAGAAGAATCCCTCTTCAATCTTCATCAACATGATCAAGGCGAAGATTTTGTCTTCACAAATCAAGTAAATATTTTTCATTTATCAATTTGGTAAAATGACTTCATGATTGCAAGGAGATCTATAGGTCGATAAGTCATCGAAAGTCCTTGCATGGAATAAGGAGGATTGTTATAATCCTCATAGAAAAGAGAAGTCATTGTTATCTATTGGAAAGGTCTCTGAAAGTCAAACATTGTTTGAAATGCAATAAGAGACTCATAGGAAATCACTCAAAGGTCCTCATGCCTATGTAGCAAAGGAGGAGACATAAAGAGAGATATATGAAATGCTAGAAGATACACAATGTTCCACCAAGGTTCCGGGACGAGGGGGCGAGGGAGCGGGGGGGGTGGGAGCGGCCTATGCAAAAGCTCCCTACCATTTTTTAGGAAATGTGGGGGAGCATCAGGGTCTTAAAATTTATAAATATAAAATATAATTTATTAATTGAGTCCACTATGACAATTTGGTTTGAATTGAAATGCTGCAAAGCATGATCGTTGATATGAATATCATTTGACATTATCCAAATTTATAATATCATATAAAATAATAAATTTATAATTCTAATTTATAATCTTACATCAATGATCATACATTATGATTAAAGTTTAAAGTTTAAACCATATTGATGTTCCACTTCCTACTATGAACATTGAATATTGAACAACGAATATTCAATATTAACATAAAATTATAAAAGTAAAGTCTGATACATCATACACCAAGAGTCCAAATTTTATAGAATTATAAAAGATTAAAGTCAAGTCTGATACATCAAGAGTCATCATTGGCAAAAAATGCCAAATGCTAAAGGCTCCCATATGCTCTAAATTTTTATAGAAAACAATTTTATATTATTAGGCATGGCTGAAATTACCCTGAAAAAGCCACATTTTGCAGCTGTAGAAACTTTCTTTAATTTGAAATGAGCATTACATTGAGCTTCCAATAGGTATAAGTGTATCTAACTACAATGATATGTTTCATGTAATATAAACTTCAATCTTTAACAACATCGCAAGACAAATAGTTAGTAGTAGATAAATATGGACATGATTAAAACTAAAAGCGTAAAACATATAAATCTCCAATTTATTATAATTATCTTGTTTGAATATAACCTGACTGTACCATAAAACCTTCTAGGGAGCCTAAGATGTTCTGAGCTGTAACATAGCTTTTTTAGTATTTACAATACTTGTACAATGCTTCTCCCATTGTGGATCCCTGGTTTGTCCACTCTGACCATTTTCGATGTGAAATGATTCACTCAGAATAAGCATATGATTTTTATTTCCGGCAAGAAATGAAAAGTAACATGATATATTATGGATATCTTTTCATGAAGCCAACCTAATATGGGCCCTCACTTCACCTGGAGAGAGAAATAAGCATATGATTTTATTTCCAGCACGAAATGAAAAGTAACATGATATACTATGGATCTCTTTTCATGAAGCCAACCAAATAAGGACCCTCGCTTCACCTGGAGAGAGAGAAATAAGCATATGATTTTTATTTCCAGCAAGAAATGAAACGCAACATGATATATTATGGATCTCTTTTCATGAAGGCAACCTAATAATGGGCCCTCACTTCACCTGGAGAGAGAGAGATAGACTGCACAAACAGAATATGGTCAGCTTTTATGCATAATTATATTATATCTTTGAAACACCTGCAAATTTGCAAATCTGAAAATATGAAAGTTGGGCTTTACTCCGCCTTGCAAATCTTCTGTTCAGAAAGAGCCTCGATAGACATCAACCAGACGAGACCTTAACTTGGAGAAGTTAGATATTTGCACCAAGTTCAACACAGAAAAATAGAATAAAGTGATCATATGTGCAAATATATATTTTAGATAAATTGAACTGAATTTAAAATTCTTATGTATATATGAATACCTGGCCTTACTCAAGTATGCCAGTTGGCTGTTAGATATTCACATGAGATGAAATCAGCTCCCTCTGGAATGATGAATCCGAACAATGAAATCCAACGCTGTGAGTGGAGCGCTCAGCGAACTTGCAAAGGTTGTGCCGCTGTGAGTGTGTTGTTCATGGTTCAGGGTGCTGGTTTTATAACATGAAACAACGATTTTCCAAAACCCTAAACGTTAATTAACTCTTAATTAAAGATTAAGTTCAGCGTTTAGTTAATTAAAAAATTAAAATGGTTTTTAATGCATTAAAAGTGTGCCACGTCCCCCCTCGTCCCCCCACGTCCCCTCTCGCCCCCACGCCCCCCACGTCCCCCCACGTCCCCCTTTTGGAAACACCCCTCAGGGAAGGGAAACGTTTCCCTGGCGCGTCCCCCTGAGTTTCCTCCATTTTGGGAGCGTGGGGAAACGTCCCCTACTCGTCCCCAAGTCCCCTGAGTGCGGGGGAGCGAGGAAACTAGACCCCTAGGGCTGGGGGCGAGTCCCCGTGGAACACTGAAGATATACTCTCTGACTTATAGTAAAGAAGGTCACATCACTTAGACCTACAGAAAACTAAAGGTATCAAAGAATGATGAAATATCTTCATTAGATCTCAATTGAGAGATTTGGGAAAGATGATAAGAATGCAATCCTCATTGATAAGAAAGGTAATAAATATCAATGAACAAAGAAGGTTTCCTCACCCGATAATTTGTGGTCTCTATGCTAGATAGAGAAAGACAACTTATAGTCTATAGTATTAAAGGATAAAAGAATTCAACCATGTGCAGAAAGGAAAGGCAAGGTTGGTCGTCAAGCAAAGACAAAAATAAGTATAGTTAAGATACAATGCTATAGAAGGATTTTGGAGGTTCATATCACTGAAAGATGGAGGAGGCTAAAGAAAAGGGCCAAGGAAAGAGGGAGTATCAAATCTCTCCTATGAGTAAGATAGTATCCCTCACAAAACGATCCTATCATAAGCTCCTATATCTTGTGTTATAAGATATGACAATGATAATGAGATGCATCATGGCATCATGAAAGCATTAGAAGCAAGAGCTCGTGACATCACCATGGATATCAGGAATGACAAAAGGAACAAAATCCATGGCAGTCAAACATGAAGGATATAGCTCTTGGGAATCTCATTGAACATTGAAGAAAGTAAAGATGTCATCTAGGACAAGGCTCATCATACATTAAGGCAAAAAGGAAGCATCTGCCAGATAGGGATATGCAAGATCCTCAAGATTCTCTCAAGAAATCCTCATTAAAGGGTTCACTAATCTAGAGAGGGAGCAATTGTTTCATCAAGTCTTCAAGAAATCCAACTTATCGAATTCATGGGATAATGGTGTGATGACATGAAGCAGATCAAGGGATTGAAGACCTTTTCGATCAAGGGATTGAAGACCTTTTCAATCAAGGGAGTTTCTAGAAGAAGCCTAGATGACCTAAAGGTAAAATGAGGTATGTATGCTTGTATATTATAATGTCATGTCATATAGTTGCAGGTAACATGAATCACTACTTCTATCTTGAGAAGCATGATCAAGAGATCTTCTCCTTTGAAAGAATGCGAGAAGGCATAAGTCACACTAGATGAAATCAACATAAAATGTCCTCATATGAAGCATGAGGTAGTTGACTAAGAAAATCCGATTGAAAGCTCCTAGAAATGGAATGTGTGCGGAAGGAAGAGATCGTGAGATATGCAACCATGATGAAGGCTATCAACATCCAAAAGACCAAGAAGATTTGACTAGGAAATCTCTTGGAAAGATATGAAGACTCTGATGAATGTCTGAAAAAGATGAAGACCCATGACAATAGATATCTTTGGGAGATGTGTCAACATGTATGTAGGATGTTGATACCTGCAGGAAGATGTCATGATGAAGAGCCATCTCGTAAGGTATGATTTAATTAAATATGATGTTTTGATTTCTTGAATAATATTTGGATGAGTTCATGTAGGGCTACTAGAACAAGGCTTGTACGTACAAGTACAACCAACATTCATGCGATGGATGGAAACTCTTGAAAGAAGTGATGAAAGGAGATTTGGTGGTAAGGCAAATCCCCTTTTGTGTATAAAATTTGATCCTGAGGCCTGTGGGTTATGGGCCCACTAAATGTCGGAAGCGTTTTGTCTTTCACTTAAGCCTCAAAAACTCGGAACCATTCTTCATTGGAATACATGGATTACATGGGAAACCCTGCTCCAAAACACTTAGCCGAATCTCAAAAATTATCCATCCACACCTATAACTTCATCGGGTTTGGCTCATCAAACCACGTCCGCAGCGCTACTCCTCCAAACTCTGATCTCCGAAATGCCGATACCTCCGATCGCCGATCATCACATATCGGCGATATCGCTATCAGCATATCGCAATCACCCATTCCATTGCCGCTATCTTTTGACTTTGCCGAAATGCGATCGCCGATCAAATCTTAATCGTCGATCTAGACTCGATCTGACGGTTGACGTTTGGTCGCGCAATCGCATATCGCCATACCTTAAGGTCTGTGGTCCACCTTCTTATAACAATCCGCTGATGAGATTATAACAGATCTCTATTGCAGCGATTGGATCTGGACCGTTGATCTCACAGATCTAACGACTCCTGTGTATTCTAGTCTGTTTCTCCTTAACTTAATCTTGCTTGCCTTTGATGGATTTTACGTTTAAAACACAATTCTGCCATAGTCTCTGTCTATACACGACATCACTCCATAACAGTTAAAGATAACACTATTATTTGTTTAATCGAGGGATCACCATCGATCCTACAGTGATCGATGGTCGATCAAACCTACATCACTTAACATTCTGACTATTTATGAAATATGCACAATGCACATATTCGACAGAAAGCACACTCTTATATTACACAATATGATTACAAATCTAAGGCATTTCAGCCTTAGAATGAGTTCTCTCTCTATTACATTTTGCTCACTCTGTCTCCCACTCTATATTACTCTATCTCTCACTCTATTGAACGCACAGGTTCATATATATATATATATATAAGGAAACATTGGATCTCAAAAATTATCTCAAAAATGCCGATACCTCCGATCGCTGATCATCACATATCGACGATGTCTCTTCATTGGCCCTTGGTTTATCATCGATATCACTATCGACATATTGCAATTGCCCATGCCGCTGTCTTTTGATTTTGCCGAAATGTGCTCACCAATCAAATCTTGACCGTCGATTTGGACTCGATCCGATGGTTGACGTTTGGTTGCGCAATTGCTTATCGCCATACCTTAAGGTCTGTGGTCCGCCTTCTTATAACAATGCACTGATGCGATTATAACAGATCTCTGTTCCAATGATTGGATTTGGACCATTGATCTCGCAGATGTAACGACTCCTGTGCAGTCTAGTTCGTTTCTCCTTAACTTAATCTCGCTTGCCTTTAATGAATTTTACGTTTAAAACACAGTGCTGCCATAGTCTCTGTCTATACACGACATCACTCCATAACAGTTAAAGATAACACTATTATTCGTTTAATCGAGGGATCGCCATCGATCCTACAATGATCGATGGTCGATCAAATTTGCATCACTTAACATTCTGACTATTTATGAAATATACAGAGCGCACATATTCAACACAAAGCAGACTCTTATATTACACAGTATGATTACAAATCTAAGGCATTTCAGCCTCAGAATGAGTTCTCTCTCTATTACATTTTGCTCACTCTGTCTCCCACTCTATATTACTCTATCTCTCACTCTATTGAATGCACATGTTTATCATATATATATATATATTAGGAAACATTGGATCGGATCACTGTGAAGGATCCGATCACATCCTTTCCTCAAATCTCTCAATTGTCCCTAATTCTCTCTACACACATACATATGTGGGAGATTACATTTAATAAAGTCTTCGAGAGACTTTATCCACTCCATTATTTGTTTTAAATAGATTTGTCCCCTGTTCAACTCCGATTGTCCTCGTCCTCTCGTTCTCCACTTTGGATTCCTCTTTTGATTAAGGGTGCCGGATGCTCCTGCATCAAGAAGCATGGAGAGAAAAGAAGTAGCCATATGAAGAAAGTTCCAGATGTATGCCAAGAAGGCCACTTTCCCTAAAGAGAGAAATGACATGACGGAATAAAAAGGAAAGTGATCGATGGTTGTTGCCCTACAATGAAGAAGCTCAACTAAATTTCATGATATCAAGTAGAGAAGTTGATCAAGCATTTGAAGAACCCACAAAGATGAAGTTGTTGTTGTATAAAAGAGTGCCTAGCTAAGAGGGAGCTCTAACAGGTCCCTGATCAAGAGGGAGTTTGAATTAGATCACCCTTGATTACAAAGGAGTGACAATTGTGTTTTTCCATTTCACCAAGACTAACAACTGTAAGTTGAGATGAAGCCCATGAATGGAAATGTAGACACATGACAGACACGACATTCTTGTCTTCACTTGGGAAGAAAGAGCGGGAGGATTGGGTAATCATTTGGCATCTGATAGTCTTTGAGGATGTGTAGGGCATCCAAGATAAGAGTAGGCAAGAGGACCAATATTCTTTGAGAGCTAGGAACCCAAGATAAGAATAGTCCTAGAAGGTCATACTCAGTGAACACTTGGGTGGGTATGTATCTTAAGAGACTTTGATGAAGGTGTCTATAAATCATTGGTCTCGTGGCGAGATGGAGCTGTTAGTCAAGGCCTTGCACTGTGACAATGTTGGTTGATATGATGCTATATAGATGGGATTACCATTCTGATTCTTCTTATGAGAAATTCTTCAGATTGAGAATGACCAAGTACCATTGTAAATACCTCCCTAGTTAAGAGGGAGTGTTGAAGAAAAGTGTAAGTAGGTTTGGTATTTGTAAATGAAATTTTGATCTTTGTACTTATCAAGAAAAATAAATATTATTTTTGTAAATTATTCGAATGAGTTTCTTTCTCATTCCATAGGTCTAGGAAAGGTTAAAGAATCAAAGTCATGTTCTTGAGCATGAATATGGGTCAATGTAGTGTCAAGTAGCCCTCCAAGACAAGCATCATCCTCCAAAGACTGCCAACAAAACAATGAAGAAAATAGTTAAGTCAGCCTTAAAATGTATATTGAAGAACAATCTTGTCGGCTCAGTCGAAGTGACATATCTATTCATGAATTCAAGTCGACTTGCCTATAGGATAGACCACTATATATACCCAATAGGATATGCGCAAAAGTAAGAGAAGATATCTCAGATTCTTCGGAGGTATAGCTGCAAGATCTCAGACAATTACAGTGAGTCAGACCTTGCAATCTCAGTTCTTTGGATGTGTAATCTAATAAGGATTTCGTAGCAAGCAGAGAGCACACTTACTCTCGGCATATTAGATAGACGTAACACATCTATGAGGACAGGAGGACGCAATCTTGATCTCAACGTAAGACTGATCTCGGTGCAATGAAAAGAACTCAGGCACGATGATCATAGTTCTGACCTTCTTACAGTTTCGACCTCCTCACTATATCGACATTCTTCATTGAAGCAATTCCTCTGTCTCGACATGCTTGTGACATACCAATACTCTCAATGTAGTTATATAATGAAGATCCCGGTGCAAGGAACACACTTACTGCCTCAATATATATGATCTTTGTCTTGGTACTACTATGATCCTACAACAACACATTCACAACATACTTTGTCGTGACACATTGGTGATGAACTGAATGGAGACATGATCTCATTCTCAGTATTGATCATGAAAAGATATCGATTCAACTGCCATAGATATATATACAGATAACTCAATATTGAGATCTCATAGTTTTAATGACGATTTCAGAACAGTGAAAGATCTAAGTGAAGGAGTAGCTATGGTGCAGCAACAATGATCTCTTTGTTATGGTGAAGTCCTCAATGAAGGCACAACAATATTGTTGCAGCAGTAATGAAGACCTCAGTGGTGCAACAATGATGATGATCTCAATAGTGGCAAAGAAGAGGATTGGTCTCTTGGTCTTGGAGTGGCATATTAAGTCAAGGGTCATGGTCTTGGTTTTTGTCAATTGTAATCTCTATAAGAAGAAATATGTGCGGGTTTTCCTCTCCAAGAGGGAAGGGGTTTTGGCCCTGGCATAATGCCAACATCTTGTGTTCTTGTCTCTTTCCTTTTGGTAGCTATTTGATGAAATACAAAACACGCACTCTAATAATGTTAAAGAGAAGATTGTGGTAATAAGAAAATTAAAAAGCCTCACAAATAGTTATCAAGTCAAGAAGAATCTCATTAACTCATATGCCCTAGATTCTTCAACACTAAGAAGTTCTGAATCAAACCCTGTGGATATTTCTAGATACAAACAACTCATTGGTTCACTATTGTATTTAGTGAATACCAGGCCAAACATATGTTTTGCAGTGAATGTACTCAGTTAGTTCCAAGTGGAGCCGAAGCATGATCATTGGATATCAGTAAAACATATTCTGAGATATCTACGAGGAACCATCAACTATTGCCTGAAGTATGATAGAAAGAATAATGTGCAACTAACTGGTTATATAGATTCTGATTGGGGAGGCAGTGAACAAGATGGAAGAAGCACTATAGGAGGATGTTTTAGCTTAGGATCCTCTATGATCTCGTGGATGAGCAAAAAACAAAACACTGTTGCATTAAGTAGTGCTGAAGTTGAGTATGTTGCAGCATGCGAAGTTAGCAGGGAAGTAGTTTGGTTAAGGAAGTTGTTGTCTGACTTGTTTGAAGGAGCGATGAACCCTACAGTGATACATTGTGATAATACTAGTTGTATTCGTTTGTCTGAGGACCCAATGTTTCATGGGAAGACAAAGCATATCAACAACAAGTATCACTCTATACGAGAGCTAGTACAAAATGGTGTGGTGTACCGATGGTATATCTCCATTGATGAGTAGGTAGCTGACATATTGAAGAAATCACTTCCAAGTAAGAAGCTTGTACACTTCAGGGACAAGCTTGGTTTGGTGGATTTGTCCTCCCTAGTTGAGAGGGAGAGATAGACACAACATTCTTGTCTTCACTTGGGAAGAAAGAATGGAGGATTGGGTAACCATCTGACATTCGATGCTCTTTGAGAATGTGGTAGGGCGTTCAAGATAAGAGTAGTCGTGGACCGATATTCTTTGAAGATTAGCTACCCAAGATAAGAATAGTCTAATGGGAGGGCATACTCGGTGAACACCTGGGTGGAGTATGTACCTTGGAGAGACAATGATGATGGTGTCTATACATCATTGGTCTCGTCAGCATTGTGCTCTGATCTTGTGGAGAGATAGGGTTGTTAGTCAAGGCCTTGTTATGTGACAATGCTGGTTATTATGATGCTAGATAGATGGGTTACCAATCCGACTCTTCTTATGAGATCTCTTTAGGTTGAGAATAGCCATGTACCTCTTATGAATACCTCCCTAGTTAAGAGGGAGTGTTGAAGAATGTGTAACTACGTTCGGTCTTCATTATTGTAAATTGTACTCTTGTATATATAAAATGAAAAATAAATTATTTTTATTATTATCAAGCTTGGGTTTTTTCCCAAGGAATTTATTTTACAGGTCAAGCACTCGTTAAAGTGCTTCTAGGGTTTGTCTTAAGTATAGGAGTCATTATCATATATGAAAGACCCTATGGGCACATTCTAAATTGTAAAAGTTTTTTTTTTATTGTCTTGAAACTGTCAAAAATACCTCCAAGATCAAGTCGGCCTACGTGAAGAGCAATGTCCACCCTTGAAGAAGCCTTTATATAAGAAGAACTCATCGTCCATTTGGATTATTTTCATTCACTCATCTCTCATGCGAAGAGGGAAGTGCAAAGAAGAGAAGGACGAAGAAAGTCAAAGTGTTTGGGTCTCTTTACGTTCTTTTGGAAATGCGAAGTTAGGGTTTCTACGCTGGGGAAGTCTGAAGTTCAATTTTGGAAGCAAGAAGATCAAGAAGGCAAGCGAGGGTCTCTTAGGGCTTTCTATTAGCCCTATAATCCATATCAAGGCAAGCGAAGTCAAGGGAAGAGCAGTTAGAGGGAGATCGAAGTCTTCTAGTGAAGAAGCAATAGTTGCAGTAGTCGTTGGGCAGCAAAAGTTCGGTACTAGGAGATCGATGATTTTGCAGCTAGAGGGAGAAGAAGACTTGATCTTGGAGGGTATTTGTCTGAGTCAAGGTCATGGTATTCATCAATTGAAATATTTGAAAGATAAGAAGATATTTTCGAGTTTTCCCCTCAAGAGGAGGAGTCTGACCCTGACTTGCAGCCTACACACTGTATCACTGTTCTTACT
This sequence comes from Pinus taeda, assembly GCA_000404065.3. Taxonomy (NCBI): domain Eukaryota; kingdom Viridiplantae; phylum Streptophyta; class Pinopsida; order Pinales; family Pinaceae; genus Pinus; species Pinus taeda. The sequence goes on from APFE030581487.1 coordinate 180,805, forward strand.
GGTTTGGTAGATTTTCTATGTATTACACATTGGAATAATAAAGATCAAAGCTAATAATTAAAAAAGGTAACGCAAACAATTATCAAGTAAAGAGAATTAACATATACATTGCCCTATTGAATTCTCAACCTTACTGCCATTGTTCCATCCTGCTACTGAATACTGCGGGCTCTCGTAGCAAGGTTCTGATTCAAGAGGTGGACCTCCTCAAGAATCCTGCCCATTCATAGCCTTCTGAAGCTACAATACCAAGTCACCCCACTTTACTCCTAGGGGTATGTCTGCAAACATGGCGAAGTCTTCCTCCAGCCTCGAGGACAACCTATCAATCTCGGCATGAGCTATCGCTTGGTCCTACTTTTCCTCCTTGTCCTTCTTCCTGAGAGGACATTGGGTGGTGTAGTGACCAAGCTCACCACATCTGAAGCACTTGACCTTTGACAGGTCCTCCTTCTTCTGCTGCTCCCCTTGTCCTTGACTAGGACCCTTCGATGCGAGGGCCACATTCTCCTCCTTCTTCACCTGCTTCAACCCGTTGCTGCTGCCATTGATGGAGCTCTTCACTAAGTCTCACCTCAACTCCTCTTGCTGCAAATCGACCCACTTCCTGTCTGACGTTGGCAAGGTTTCTCTGCCCAAAATGCTTTGACGAATACCTCCCACTCCTCGGAGACATTGTTGAGTGCCAATCGTAGTAGCTCTATGGCTTGAGGTGTTGCTTCGATAATTGACAGCTAATCTCGGATTTCCTGAATCCTAGTGAGGTGGGGTCTATGTGTTCCCCCTTTTGTATCCTGGTGCATCTCAGCTTTTCCTCCAGGTACATCTTCCGTTGCTCGGAAGTGCCTTGGTATAGCGTTGAAAGTGTATCCCACATCTCCTAGGTCGTTCCCTGGCTCATTATGTGTGATACAATGCATATGTGGGGATAGCTACCACTGCATCTATGAATGGCTTCAGGCCTTATTCATCCAGAAGGAAGGACACGCTTGCCTTCGAGATGACATAGTTGGAAGCACCATCCAACCTGTTCTGGTCTCGAAGTCAATCAGTGGCCATCTCAAACAATGTCAAAAATATCGTCTTCTCTTTTACTTAGCTATTGCTAGGTTCTATGCACTTCCTACTAGAGTGAGTAAATCTACTCACAACGTCTACTGATCTGCAAGAGAAAATCAAACTTCTGAAGCTAGAAGTCCCCTAAGTAAAATTTCCCTCAGTGTGTTCTCTTTCTTCCTCCTGATGCTATGTTGCACTAGCAACTGCTGCAAAATATTGTGTCCAACTAGAGATCTGCTCTGCAAGGAAAATACTGGTTGCTCCCTCTGCCTCTAGTAATCCTCGAACTAGAGAAATCTAATTTCTCTATCACTCTCTCATAGAAGTCAAATTTTCCTCGAGAAATTGACCCTCCTGGCCAAGAAACTGCACTGCCTCTAAGGGTTTCGAGCTGCTGCTTATGCAGAGCCACGAAATTCCACTTCCCTTCTGCTACTGAGCTCTCCGACTTACAATTGTGCTCTAATACCATGTGAAAGTTCAGCTTACCCCGAATCCTATTGTAGCAACTGATGTTATTTGTTCTATTTGTTAATTTAATTAAACAAATTATTTGTTGTGTGCTATGACAAATATCGAAACAAATACACTGCAACCTTCACAAAACAAATACTGTGGAAGAAATAAAAACGCTGGAAGAAATAGATGCACACACACAAAATACACCGTTATTTTTGGACTAAGTCCCTGGAAAAACCCAACTCGGGAAAACCGGTACTTCAGCTGAGGGTTTTGATATTATGTAGTAGTGAAAATCTAAGTACAATCTATGGATGCTTAAACTAGAAATCCAAATAGAGAAATGACTGGCAATAATAAGTAGTGAGAAAAATTTCTCACTCCATAGGTGATCCAACACTGACCTCAGCTTGAATTGAGTTGCTCCTTGCTCCCTCTGGGCAGCCACTGCATCATCCTACGTAATCACTGCGTCCCACAAGCTCGAAACTGCATCTCTTCTCACTGTTTCGTCCGTTGCTATATGGGAAATTGATACTCTTTGCCTTTGGACCCTTTGCCCAGCTTCTGGCTCAGAATTTCTCCTTCTCCCCAGCAAAAATGAAATCTCCCCAAGAGGGCTCTTCGCTGCCTCTCTGCAATGTACTCACCGGAACTAGAAAATTTTCCTTCGGCCTCACTATCTTTGCCCCTTTCTCACTGCTTCGATCTCACTGACACACCACCGACTACTCTTGAGATCAATTTGGTGTATCTTCTCCAAACCCCATCGACTTCTTCTTATAATCCTCCGTTGGGACTTCAACGACGATGATTAAATCTTGATCAATGGCTTGGACTAACTAGAAATTGATCCTTGTACTTTTCTAGAACATTCTGACCATCACTTAATTAATTATGATTGATTAATCATATTTCCTAAGTTTAGACTTGGGGAATATTAAAAAACTGAGTAATAAATCTAATTAAGTCATCTTTAGGTGGAATTTCCAACAACGATTTCTGGGTATTGGAGAATACATGTATTCTAGCCTCTCCACCAAATCTCGTGGCTAGAACACATCCGATGTAACAAAATTTAACACTAGGAAGGCTTAACTGTGGCCTTAGTTGTGCTACTCAATTACCCAAGTACTAGAGAGTGGTCTACCTCAATTCTCCTCTTAGTGTATTATAATGAGAAGATAGCTTGATACTAGTGTTGCGCGGGAGCGCCTCCCCCCGCCCCCGATCCCGCTCCCAATCCGTGCTCCGGGCGAGAGTGACTCGGGAGCTGGTCGGGTATGCACACCCTAAAAAAAAAAATGCTCCCTGCCTTTTTGGGAGCATTTTGCCTTTTTTGCAAAATTGTTTTTGCAATGATGTTCCAAATGCAAATTTTTTTTCAAAGAAACAAATAGGTTTTGAGTAGGGCAGCTTAATGATCAAGTCTATGGCTCTAGTATTGATATGCGATTCATGGTAATGTTAAATTCTTGAAGTAAAAGTGACATTCTCCTTAATCTTCATTTTCATCCTTTTACTTAAATTTTTAATGTTACCATGAAATGGCTTAGGATGCTTGAGAGTGGTTCCAACCTCATTGGATTTCATATGGAGAAAGTGGAATTTTAGATTTCATTCAAAATCCAGCAAACTTATCAGTTTTTCAGGATTTCATGATTGCAATGTTTCCATTGAATTTTGTCATGTATTAAGGTATGGAACTCGTATTTAATCAAGAGCACCAATCCCTCTATGTACCTTGATGTTAGTGACATTGGTTGTTGAACTCCTCTATCATGACCAATGTTTTTAAAACCGGAACCGGTGATCGGACCGGTCCACATAATGAACCGGTTTACCGACCGGAACCGGTCTAACCGGGACTGGTTTGGTCTAAATGAACCGGTTTTAGAAAAATACATTAAATAATTATTTTTTAATGAAAAACACTGTTTTTAAGTTTTAAAACCATGATTCCAAGCCAATAGAGACAAAATATGCAAAGATTGCTCATTTATATACCATGTAAAGGTGAATATATCAAAATGGCACCGAGTGCAATACATATCATCGACAAAATACATAAGCAGTGAGGCTCTAAATGGCCTCTAGAGTGCAAAAACAAAGCCTACAAACTATGGGGTCAGTGGCCTACTACAAGACTTCAGTCTAGACTCTACATATATGATAATAGTAATACTATAATAGTGATCAACATTATCACTTGAAGTTGAAACTTCTCATGAGTCTCAGTCATCATGATCAAACTCAGTTGGTAACTTGGTTGAGTCTCCACTCCCAAACTTTGCAGTCACTATCTTCTCTATTGGTTCAATGACTCGAGTCTCAAACTTCTGACGGTATTCTGCCCTAATATGCCCTATTATTTCATTTGGTGCTCCACATGGCTTTACATGGCCTCCTATCCCAGCCAAGTGTTGCTTGAACCTGTTAATACCCCCTCCTTGAATGGATTTTTGGCAATATTTGCAGATCATTTTGCCATCAATCATATCACAATGATCCCATGCAGTGTCTCTGGCTTTTGGAGGCATGATGACTCCCTGGATGGTAGATCATAGAAGTGAGAAGTTTATAACACATAAAAAAAATTAATTCATGGACAACAGTCAAATAAGTAATTTTCAAGTGCAAATCCTTACCTGGAAATGCAAACTAGCTTCCTTAGCCTCCTCTTGAAGATGGCAACTCCACTGACAGCTACACACTATCTCCAAAATAGCTCCAACTCCAACTCCAAGATGACTACTTCAGCAAAAACTCCACACTCTCCAAACTCACAAACAAACTCACAAACACTCCAAATTAGTTGTGTGAGACAAATGAGAGTGAGAGAGGTCTCTTATAGTGAAGGAGAGGGTGTTTTTGGAGGGAAAACACCTTTACCTCCCCCCCAAAACCCCTAAACCACAATCTGAAAACCGTTTTTTTATGTTTCGGTGGGCATGACCATAAACCGGTCGGTTTAGGACAGAACCGGCCGGTTTGCTACAAACCAGCCGGTTCCGTCCTAAACCGGCCGGTTTTGGACCGGTTAGGGCAAATTTTGGGCGAAATAGGGGGTCTGACCGGGTTTTTAGGCCAGTTCTGACCGGCGGACTTGCTAACCGGCCGGTCAGACCGGTAACCGGTTTTTGTGGCCGGTTTTTAAAACACTGATCATGACCCTCCTAAAAATGTACGCATCACTCAATCAAAATCTTGACTTGACATGCTATGCTTTTTCTATCTTATGTTAATGCTTAGAGGGTGATATTAATGACAAAGATCCTGATTTTCCAACAATACTAAAAAATTAGACATTTCTCGTGGTGGCAAGAGGCCCAAGCATAAGCAATAGATGATAGATTTACTTGTCTTTTCTAGTTTCTAGTAGTTTTTATAACTATTGACTCTTTCATATTTATTATGATATTTTTTTAAACAATATATGACAATTTAAGTTTGAAGTTGGCAATTATAACT
>APFE030581492.1:2066-16369 GCA_000404065.3 Pinus taeda
ATCCATTGATCTTTATCCACCAACAGATCCTCCATCTTGAGTTTCCATAACTCAAAACTCTGACCATTGAACTTCTCAATCTCTATCTTTCTACTGCTCGCCATCTTCTTTCACCACCAGAATCGATCTCACAGATCTCCCAGTAAACAAGGTCTACCACAGGCCCAAGCGAAACCCCTCAGCAACAAAGGCGTCCCCTTGAAGCCAAAATAGCTCTGATACCAAATGCAGGTTTTAACCCCATACAGAAATTACCTGCATACGAATTCTAAATCACAGAAAAATAAACAATGCAAGAGCATAACACATAAAAACACATATGCACAGAGATTTTCTCCTGGATCCCAAAACCGAGACTACCAGCTTGATTTTTCATTATATTTCTTTCAATGTTACAATACATATTTATACATGCCGAAGAATCCAATACCATGTACCGAAAACCATCACGTCCAATACCATGGACCAAAAACCATCGCGTCCAAAAAACATGTGCGAAAATCATCCACAAAACCATAGGTGGGTCCGCCTAACCTAACATAGGTTCCAAAACCAAAATTTTCCGAGGCGCTGCCCCAAACCCCATAAAGTGGGGTTACGGGTACCCCTCAAACCCCCTGTTAACTATGTGGAAAGAATATAACACAACCCAACATAGCTCCCAAGCTCTTCTAACTAACCCTTTTCCCCAAGGGTAGCAATTACTTGCTGGTGCGAATTCAAATGTTGGTACCTCCACACGGGGCAATAGGAAGGAGAAAATTCCTCAAATGTTTATATGATGAGCTCTCATATCGACGTCATTATATGAGCACGCGGTTATGGTGAACCAGAAACATCTAAGGCTAAATCTATTCCCAAAGACACAAAACCATTTCATATTCAGCGACCCTCTATTGAGTCTATACCTTGGATACCGAAATGTTCTTCAAAGCATTTGACTATTGACCCTAATGCTAGGGAAACCTAGAACTACTCGATTGTAGAAGATCTAGCTCAAAGTCCTTGTGCTATGTCTGCATTGGAGGTACTCCAATCGTGCCTTGCTCAGAGAAGTGCTTTGCTTTCGGCCATTGGCGTAGTAGATCCAAGGAATTCTTTAGTGCTCACTTTTGATATAATGAATGTCAAAAAGAGACTTCCTCACCATATGGCTTTCCAGATAAAGTCCACATACTGAAAAACCAATATTATTTAGATACTTATAGATGAGGGAGCTTCCACATGCATGATGTCTAGGTCATGTTGGAAGGCCATTAGATCACCTTCACTTGTTCCTTCACCCACTCTTTTGATGGCATTTTATGGACATTATCATAGGCCACATGGAATTATCCCAACCTTTCCTATCTGTGTTGGGGGTGAAGGTAGTAAATATTGAGGTAGAAATCGTTGATGTGAACCTGGATTGTAACCTCCTCTTAGGCAGGAATTGGATTTATGAGATGGATTCCATCGTTTCATCATTATTTTGCATCCTCTATTTCCTCACGAGGGGAGGATTGTTAGAATTGATCAGTTAGACTATTCTCCAGGTGACTCCCATTCCACTTCAGATTCTACCATTCCATTGGTGGACAATCCCCGTCAACCTATTGAGAATTTAGGAGTTGGGATGTATTCTTCGTTAATGGGTATTTTCGACCTCCCTCCTCCTACAACTAGAATTAATGTAATTTCATCCTCTAAGGGACCTTCTCAGAAGGATTTCTTTCAAACTCATTATTTTTCAGACTCTTGGCCCTTACCTTCATCTACCACCACATTAGATGGAGGGCAGGTAGGTGGAATGGAATTTACCATGTCTATAGTGGAACTTAGTTATCAATCTATCATTAACTCTGCAGACAACCATCCCACTCTTTTTTCACAAGAGGAGTTAGATGGTGATGTGGCTCTAGCTTGGACCCTTGTTTCTTCTTTAGCTCTAGATTGCTTGGATATAGTGTTACCATCTGAGGAAGCAATTTTGGAAGCAATTATGGGAGTGGATCGACCATGGGAGGATTTATATCATCATTCATACTTTCTCCCACCATTTCATGAAGTTGAATCTAGTTTGTCCAATCTGCCTAATAGTGATATTTGTACAGTTTCAAACCCTTTGGCTCGAGCACAATTTTCTGCCAAAGGTAACATGTTAGTTATCTCATGAACTATACCTATAAACATATCTAGGAATCCTCACGTAATAGAAAATGTCTTTATCGGAGCTGATTGTTCCTCTGAAGGAATTCAAATCTACATCGATCTCTTTAAAGAATTTCGAGATGTATTCACTTGGTCTTATGAGGAAATGCCTGGAATTGATCCATCTATAGTCCAACATGAGATCGAGACATACAAACACGCCAAACCAATTCATCAAAAACTTCGACCGGTCAATCCTCAGAAAGCAACAGATATTAAGGATGAAGTTGAAAAGCTGCTTAATATGGGTTTCATATACCCCATTCCTCTAACTGAGTGGGTTGCCAACCCAGTCTCAGTAGATAAGAACAAATGATCTGAGTATGTATCAACTTTAGCGATTTAAATAAAGCTTGTCCAAAAGAAAATTACCCCATGCCTTTTATTGATCATATTGTTGATGAATGTGCGGGTAATGAAATTTTTTCATTCATGGACATATTCTCTGGTTACAATAAAATTACTATCCGTCAAGAGGATTAGCACAAGACAACCTTTATTTGTCCCTGGGGCATATTTGCATACAAGAAGATACCTTTTCGCCTTAAAAATGCTAGAGCTACTTTTTAGAAAGCCATGTCTTATGCTTTCCATGAAATCAAACATGTTATCAAAGCATACTTGGATGACTTAACTGCTCGTTCTCACAAGAGAATTGATCATCCCAGTCACCTTCGATTAGTTTTTGAGAGATGTCATTTTTATAAAATATGGTTGAATTTGAATAATTGTGTTCTTGCGGTCACATCTGGTCGGCTATTAGGATTCATCGTATTGATTGAAGGGATTCGTGTTTATCCTTTCAAGGTTGAGGCAATAATTTAGTTGCCTCCCCCGTCTTCCATTCGTCAACTTCAAAGTCTCCAAGGAAAGGAAAATTTCTTGAGGAGATTTATAGCAAATTACACCGAGATTACCAAAGGATTTATGCGTTTTCTTAAGAAAGGAGTTCCATTTTTATGGGACGATTTTACACAATGACCTTTTGATGCTTTGAAAAAAGCATTAACCTCTACTCCATTATTGAGTCCACCAGATTATGGCAGATATTTCCTTTTTTATCTCGCTGCGGCAGAATCAGCCATCGGTATGGTTCTGGTTCAGGAGGATGATGCTTTCAGTGAGCATGTAATCTACTACTTGAGTCGAGACATAGTAGGACCTGAGCTATGCTATTCTCCCATCAAGAAATTGGCCTTGGTGGCTGTCCATGCTATCCAATGTCTTTGCCATTACATTCTACTACACAAAACATTCGTCTTAGCGGTTGTCAATCCTTTTCAGTTTGTCCTCAACAGGAAAGTGATTGGGGGAAAGTATAATCGATGGATTTTTATTTTGCAAGAGTTCGATCTCGAATTATTATTAGCTAAATCTAACAAGTCATTAGTTTTTGTGGAATTGATTTTGGAGCTACCTTGTGAGGAAGCTATTATTTATGAGGAAAAGTTTCCCGACAAACATGTATTCCTCATTTCTTCACAAGCTCCCTGGTACAGATATATCATTATATATCTGTAGACTTCGAAGTTTCCAACTTCTTTCTCCAAAGATGAGTGTCGAAAGTTACGTCATCTAGCCAAAAGATATGTTATTATTGGTGATACATTATATTGTAGAGGGGTTGACTCAATCCTTAGGTGGTGCTTAACTTTGGAAGAAGCTGAGTCTGTACTTAATGATTTCCACAGTGGAGCCTGTGGAGGTCATCCATTAGGGCTTATAACAGCCCAGAAAATTTTGCGTGCAGGATAATTCTGGCCTTCAATTTTCGAAGATTGTATTGAAGCGATCAAATGTTTCCATTCTTGTCAAATTTATACTTGGAAAATGTGCGTGCATCCAGCACCACTTTTTCCTATTATCACTGTCGATCCATTTACGAAGTGGGCATTGATTTTACTACTTCTAATCCACCTTCGATGGTGAATCACAAGTACATCATTGTGGTTGTAGATTACTTTATGAAGTGGGCTGAGGCCATGCAAACTTATGAAAATGATAGTGAGACAACAACCTTATTTCTCTTCAACCAGGTTATTTCATGATTTGGTATCCCAAGAGAGATTTTCACTGACCATGACATTCACTTCCAGAATCAACTGATGATCAAATTGGCCCTCAAGTTGGGCTTCTAGTAGGAGCATTCATCTCCATATTATCGTCAAGCCAATGGGCAAGTCGAAGCCGTGAATAAGTCCCTTAAGACTATCCTGCAAAAGACAATTGATAAAAATCGATCCAATTGGCACATCATATTGTACCTGGTGCTTTGGGCATATCAAACCTCAGTTAAGATTGGCACCAGTTTTACTCCTTTTCAACTAGTTTATGGGTTGAAATCTATTTTCCCTATAGAATGTGAAATTTTGTCCCTTAAGCTAGCTGTAGAACTTCTTCCATAGATGTCTACTCTCGAAGAACGCCTCATTCATTTGGAACATCTTGATGAGTAGCATCGAGATATAATCATAATAAACAAAGCCCATAAGAAGAGGAAAAAACTCAATATGAAAAAGCTGTCCATCCTCGGGTTTTTTCTGAAGGTGACCTTGTCTTAGTCTATAACCAAGGTGAAGATGCCCTAGGGGTAGGAAAATTCAAATCTATGTGGTATGGTCCCTTTATAGTCAAGCGAGTTTTGGGAAAAGGGGCTTATGAATTAATTGATTTTGAAGGGAACAAGCTGGTAGAGCCCATAAATGGGCTCTACCTTAAGAAGTATTTTGCTTAGGCTTCGACCAAGAAATTGCTTGTTTGTATATATTGTATCTTTGTACATATTTGTCTGGCATTTCGTGATATCGACATTTCTTGATCTGCCTTGGCAGCTATTGATGGACGATTCGATATATTTTGGATTTGTCGATGGTGCAAGTTAGCACACTTGAAATCTTCCTTCCATGGCTTGGGTGATTTATTATCCATCTGGCCAGTTGATGGTGTCGAGGGGAGTATGTATTGGCCCTGCTTCGAACAACATTTCCGAATATACTGCAATTCTTAATTTACTATCCGAAGCAATATCTTATGGGATTGATTCGTTGGTAGTTTATCTAGACTCACAACCAGTGGTGTCGCAGTTCAATAACAGTTATCGAGTTTGTGATCCTTATTTATATCACCAATTTTTGAGAGTGAGAGTGTTGCAACGATCATATATTTATATTACATATGTTCAAATTCTGCAATCTGAGAATACATTAGCAGACTCTATTGCTAATCAAGAATTAGATTGGCATATTAATCATTCATAAAATTAAATAACGTCAGAAATCGAATCTGTATATATATCATAAAATTGCCTGTATATAGATGAAGAGTTCAAAAAGTAATATACAAAATTGGGACAAGATGCCCTCAAAATTTTAGGCTTATGCCCATAATCATGTCCAGTCATACATAGATCTATCTATTGACCTGGCTCAGGATGAGTAGCTAAAACGTTAACCACAGTGTTGGCTACATGTGGAAGTATCCGGACCCAGTCCCGTGGTACCCCTACCATGCAGCGCTGCATCTCCTCAAGCAGATCTTGTATGGCTATCATAGATACCTGGTGAGTTAGTCTCACCAAGTTTCTCTGAACAACATATAGGACTCTCTCTGTCTCAACTACTGCCTCTTCAACCCCTCTTTCGCGACTCTTGTGCCTTGAAAATCCATCTGGTGTCATTGGACCCAAATTTGGAACATGGTTATTTTGTCAGTATTTTTTCTCATCAAAAATATTTTCTAATTCTTTTCATATTAAAAAATTCACAAAAACTTAAAAATTGTTACCTCTGTTTCCCCATGCCGCATTTGGTGGTAGAATTAAGTCTGGATCTCCTGGGTAGTCATTGACCACGATGATCTATTGATCCCACCAAGTGAAAAACTCATCATCACAAGTTGTTCTAGGCATGTCTCCCCGCCCCCAAAGCACTTCATCAAGTCTGCCCATCTACCCATTCGTGGATCTCTTGGGGTACTAATGGATGTTGATACTTTGGGATGTAGCCCAGGTATCTTGTCGAAGAAGAACAAACACAAGATGGTTCCGTATCCAAAATTATTCATTTTACCCTTCTGTATAGAGGTTAATTGACTCTTCATGTTACTCAGAAGAGGCGTGCACTAGTCAAATACTATGGTCAGACAATCCATTGCCAAGCTCATAGATACTCATGATGCCTGATGCAGGGAAGATAACCCATTTACCCATGTAATGGTAAACAGTAAAATCCTTAGGGATAAACTTTCCACATGTTTGATTGGAATTTGACTTCCAATCTTCTCTGGATTTCCAAAGCAATATATATGAACATAGTCTTCTACTGAAAGACTACTTCTCATCCTGTGAGTTGAATGCATGACCTCCCCTCTTCGGGAGAGACTAGTAATAAATAGATGTCTTTGACCTCAATCCGGAGAGGAATTTGGTCTATCAAGAAATCTTCATCCTCTGCGCTCCAGCAGTGGATCAAAAGTTCAAACAAGCACATATTGGCTTTCATATTTTGCATTTTGAAGAACTTAAGTAAGCCACAACCTCTTAGAGCATCCAATGCATTTTTCTCATTCATTACCTCATTATCAATAGTGGTATGCTCTCTTTCCCTCCAAGTGATAGTCATCCTGATAAAATTAGAGTTTCAACCATTAGTTTTTATGTTCAAACTTTAACTCTTATACACGCGGGTTCTCTTTACACACAGTCGCGTGTAGGGTCATTGTATACATGGATTGTTCACATCCAACCCATGTATGCAGAGTTGAATTTTTTGGCATAGTTTCCCACAGTGAAAACTTTAAGAAAAATTCTAAAATCTATCATAAAACATTGCAAGTAGGATTTGAGGGTTATTTGGAAACTTTGGGGTGATTTGAACGGTCCAATTATTCATAGGAAAGCATGCTTCATTTTTCTCCATAGCTCTTTGCTCCAAACAGAAATGAGAAAATTGAGTCTAAAAGTCATTATATAACTTTGAAATTACAAAATAGTAAAAAAAAATGATTTTTGTCTCATGGATTTTTTGACCCGTGGGCTTGGATTGTTGAGAGTGGGTTGTTTTTTCAGGAAATTTTGGAGACTTCTTTGAGATGTTATTTCAGTCCCCTGACCACTGACCCATCATGACAAGTATCATTCTCTCACTGCCATTTAGGTTAGGGAAAACCCTTTTCCACTGCATCTTGCATACTAGCCTTTGTTCAGAGATACATTAGCCATAGGGTCGACCCCATTGTATCTTGGTTAGCAAACCATTTTCAATCATCTTTTAAAATCATGATGCAATGATAGAGCCATCCTTTACATGGGTATCTTAGTTAGAACCTCGCTAACATTGGTTGCTGATGCTGTTATATTGAGTAGGCTCACAAGTTCTCTTTATTCTCGCCATGACTTATGCTTTTAAGATCCATTCTCCTTTCTTCCACGCTAATTTCTGGCTTTATACCCTAGAGGCTCCTTTGTGTTGATTTGTACTGGTGCATTGCATTTTGACTATTTGCACCTTTTGGCCTTGAGGCGGCTTCAGTTGGACTCGTGTTTAAGCCACTTATATGACCATGTCTTCTGCAAAATCAACCATGCAATCACTTAGCTTCTGCAACTTGACACATCCTTTTACCCATGGAAAGAACATCCCTTTGAGTGTCCTTGACCAGTTTTTCCCCTGCATTGAGCATAGGAATGTTCCCCTCCTTGAAACTAGATCATCTCTTTCCCTGACACTTGTTCTTTCCACTTTACTATAGCATTCTTTTATTCTTTTTCCACCTTAAAGAAAAATAACGAAAAAGAATTATATATTACAGAAAAGAGCAGGAATGAGACAACATTTCCATATTTTGTTGGTAGCTAGAGTTAGTCGTGTCACCCTTGAAAAAAGCACTCAAAAGAAAGTCTCTCCTCCATTTGGGTGGGATTTAGTTTGACTCAGGTGAGCCTTAGCCTTGTTATTGAGTAAGTACTCCTCTGTCTGGTTAGCTCTTCCAATCATATGGAGAGTTTTCTTATGCCTCTTACATGACAAACTTATACAGAGTGATCATATGTTTCCATATAGTCATCATTGAGTTGTGCTTTTGTTCAAGAGAAGAAAACCTCAGTCGACCTCTTTGCGGTGTCTCTTGACCTATTTTTCAGTTGACCACCCCTAGTTATGAGTGTCGTGTTTGTCATCACATTAGTTATATTGGTCCTTTGCTCATGTCAGTTTGAGAAGGTTACCATTGACTTCTTGCTAGCGGGCCTTGTCCTTATCGACTATGATATATTGCTCTGAGGGTAGGCATAGAGCCACACCCTGGCCCTATGTTCATTATTGATAGGTCACCTTGTGCTCAGCATCGATCAATATCATGGGTCCTTGAATAAGTGGTTTCCCTTGTCTTCGACATCAGCTTTCATTATCACAAATTTGGATTCGTGCAGTAACTTCGTTTCCATTTGAACTTATTGGTGGATTCCTCACCTCTGTGTTAGCTTTAATTATTGGTTTGTTCAAAGGGTTTCTATCGTGCGCTAGCTACATCTTGTGTATGTCAGAAAAGTGCCTCGGTTGGGTTACTACATATTTTTTTCGTCTGATTCCTTCCACATTATTGGCCTACGGGTTACACTCATGCTAGATTGATGAAGGATGCCTTAATGCCTTCCTTCTAGCAGATCTTTTCCTATCGACTACAACTCATTTTCTCTGGGACAAAGATCTAGAGTCCATTTGGTAGTACCTTGGGGTTTGCAGTCAACAGTGGAATATTCCTTCACTATCGACAGTGGGAAACCATCATTGTCTCCTAATTGATAGATTATTTCAAGTGTTTGACTTCAACTCATTTATTTTCACTTGTTAGATTGTACTGGGTACCTTGACTCTCATTATCATTATCAATGAGTAGGCTCACATTTGTTAACAATATACATCAATGACCAGTAATCAAATGATTTCTCATGTGGTCGAATTTAGATTGTTCATTACCATTGTGTAGAAATGTACTACGGTAGTTGGTGAAAACCTTGGGTTGCATCAGCATCCTTTGGTTCACTTGTTAGTTGCTCCTATTGCTACTAGTTGACACCATTCACCTTATATGTTGCAGTTGTTTACAGAAACATCTTATATGCTGGCATTCGAGTTGCAATGTGGTATCATGTTATTCCATCATGTTCATTTGGTACTACTGGGAACAGTTTTTGACATCAGTGATTAGCTTCATCCTTCAGCAGCATTGGTCATTTTCTTATATGCGATATTCATATATGTGCTTTTTCAATCACGATCAAATGATCCATTATGTACTTTTAGTTCCTTTATACTTGTATACATATTGGATATGCTTGTACTTGACATGCGGACATGCTTTGCTTTCTCTGAGCATGGGTATGTCCGCCTCAAACAACAGTTTCTTTCTAATCTCTTTTGATGGCTTGGCAGGCTGAATTCTGGTGAAGTCCTTCTTAGTCTCGACATGATTCTTTCCATACACTTAATACATTTCGGCCATGATGTACCCCTTCTGACCTCATAAATTACGGGGCATCTATTATAGCACCATTTACAACTCTTGGTATTTGTGATGCTTTGTTTATGGCCTTTGGCAACCCCTCCACTTCCATACTTGGTCCAAATATATAAAAAACAGTGTTTTATTCCTTGTACGCTACTTTTCCATGAGCTAAAAGCGTGTACATGCAGGTCAGTCAATACCCAACCCGCGTATATGTATTAAAACACTAAAAAAAAAAAATCCTTAATTGTGGGCAGAGTTCACGAGTTTTACCTGTTGATTACCTCCTATTGCCTGTGGCTCAACTGTTTCCCAACTAACAAACTAATTGGAAGAAGTATAAATAGACTTCTATGGGAAGTCCTTAAAGAGGAGAAGAGATAGAGTTATTATACTGAGATTATCCCTAACTGAGTCTGATGAGTCCCCGTGCCTCATGCACTTACCCAAGCTTCAAGAAACCCTTGTTTCCTTGATTATCGATATCCTTCCTTTTCCTTGAGATATCATGGTATTGGTTATGGAAGAAGATTGTTGAAGGCTAGGATAGGATGAATCCGGAGGATGGTTCTGCTTGGAGCCAGAAGAAGAAGACTTAGGTGAATTCTCTCCATGTTATTATAACTTATTGCAATAAAAGAAATGATGTCTTGTTTCCAAAATTAACTATGTTTGTACATCAAATTATCTTTTAATTCATATATGAATGATGTTTTGATGTATGATCAATCATTTGTTTATATGATATAAATTCAATTCCGTGAATATGCTTTACTTCTATACTGTTATGTATGTTCAAATTGAATGATTTTCAAGTTTGAAGAATATCGAGAGTTGCAGAGGGTCTAAACCCTGCAGGAACTACTCGAACAAAGGAAATCCAGGTACATTCGCTCTTACGTAGTTTGATTATATAAGCATTTTTCCCGAGCTGTATGAGTGTTTCTTGTTGTAGTTTTCTTCTACTTTGTTGGGGTTCTAACCCAAAGCCCTAGGGTGCTTCCACCTGAAACACCACCAGTTGGCTAGCTCACTAACGCCAAACATAGACACCTGGTCCAATAGGAGATCAAAGAGTACTTGGAGTAGCTAAGACAATTTGCCACTAAGTAATATTTGGAGTTGAACAGACATAACATGCAGAACTACATCGGTGATCCTCTCCAAATTAGAACAATGTTTCTCATGCTTCAAAGGGATGTTGAAACCAATTCCAAGTCATTGCACCCATATTCTATGGAGGCTAGAGTATGCTTTAATCCAGACACCATCACGAAATTTGGGGATGTCATCACACAATATCAATCTTGGCACCAATATGTTACCACGAAGCATCAACTAGAAGTTGTTGATCTAAAGTTCTCCCAAACTTAGGCATCATATTATTTTGTCTTGTTAGGCTATCAAGTTGTCTTTACCCTATATTGTCTTATATGGCTATGAGTGTAAATTGTAATATTATTTTTAATTAGGTTGTAAGTGAAATTTCATGTGTCAATAACAGAATATGAAGAGTCATCGTGTAATGTAATGAATCATTTGAAGGAAGTTAAAGAGTCATGAGGGTAGTCCAAAGGTCACAATAGGGTGTTGAAGATTCAAACCCTCTTATTATTAATAGAACCTCATAACTCATGTAAGGGGCTTTTGGGAGCCAAGATTTTGGTTAGGCTTAGGCTTAGAAGGAGCTTGGGAGTATTGTGAAGAGCCTTGACTTCTTCGTAGCACAGACCGAGTATACTTCTTTTGAGGATCAGGTGTTATTGACTTTAATGTTTGAATATTGGGGCTACTGGTCCATCAGTGGTGTATTTATGAATGGGACTTTCACTTATAATAAAATTAGAGCCAACACACTTTCATGCATACGTTATGAATATAGTAGGACTATTCTTGTTGTATTTGCAATGTATGTTATTTATCTTACACTTATCCTTATGAAGTATTTCATTTGCATTTGTATGAACCTTGTTGAATACGTGTTGTTCTATTAATTATTTTTGTGCTTAAGCAAGAGTGGAACCTTCTATTCATTTATTTACAAAAGAAACATAATACACATAAAGACCAAGGAGGTATGACCCACCAATAAGACAAGCCAACCAAAGCCTTGTTCCCGAGCCACGATCTCAAACAACATGTCGAGGGCCCACAAAATAAAACACAAAGTCCACCTAAGACTAGTGGTCGAGACTCATTTCAGGTGACTAACAAGCACACCCTTTAACCATCAATTTAGACCCAATGAGCCCAATGAACCATATTTAATAAGTATATCGGGTCCGTCTAGGGTTCTAACCTTCGAGCACTCTATTTTCCCGAAATCCACCATTTGCATGCGATCCCAATGAGGTCGTTCGACTAGCATGGAATTTAATCTTTGATTTGGACCCGAAGCTTGATTAATCTCTTGCTGTTCTCCACGCGAAATGCATTGGATTGCTACGATTTT
Source organism: Pinus taeda (assembly GCA_000404065.3). Lineage (NCBI taxonomy): Eukaryota > Viridiplantae > Streptophyta > Pinopsida > Pinales > Pinaceae > Pinus > Pinus taeda. The sequence continues at coordinate 14,212 of APFE030581492.1, forward strand.
GCTGACCTGCTTCCCTTTTATCTGCATCCGTATCCTAATGAAATAGGGTCCATGTTCTATCCTTGATGTAATTAGGGTCCATAAGTATATCTTTGGCCCACCTAATCTTATTTTTATTCTCCAGCCTGAGCACCATTAATATATATATTTCCCACTCGAAGGCCCAATGGATACTTACCCTTCTTCGCGTGCTTCCCCATAAGCTAATTTTCCCTGTGGACCAAATTTATTTGTCTCCCACAGTCTTCATCCTACTTAATTTCCTTGCTCTCATAGAGCTCTCTATCTAAGATCGCCTGTCTAGGACATTCTTCCCTCAAATATCCTTGGGGAGTCCCTGTTCAGTCATATCTTACATTGGTTTTTGAATAGAGCACGCCTTCGTTTGCCAAGACATCCACTAATTTATTGGTTGTTCTTCGCACATGGACAAAACTAATGGTTCTCATGTTTGCAGGTGGGATTGAATACATTGATAAACTTGCAGTAATCTGCAGTGTCTCAACACTTTGTTTGGTGTTGATCCATTACCAATTATCTTGACTGAATTAATTATCAATTCAGAATCAACTTCAATTATGATGTTGTGTAGATTTGAGTCCCTTAGGATTTCTGGGCAATGTTCCATGGCCATGAGCTCTGCCATATTGTTGGTGGCCTTCCCCAAATGACAATGAAAGATGGTTTTTATGAAACCTCTTTCATCTCTTATGACTCCTCCATATCGAGTCGATCCTAGGTTTCCTTTTGAGGCTCCATCTATATTGCATTTCATAAAACCCTAAGGTGGAAGCCTAGAATTATAGTGAGGTTTCTCTGAATAGAAATATTAGTTTTAAAAAAAAAAATCTTTGATTTTATTAGGCTTACCTCTGTCCCCGCAGCCATAGCAAAGTCGTTCAGGATTTGTTTGAAGGCTTAGCTTCCTTGACTGTGGTATACCCTGCAGCATGGTGTCATCCACAAATTGTTGATGGGTCAAGGCATCCCCATTTAAAGTGAGTTTGATACCCTGGATCGGCCTTCTCCTTTGGCATATTTAATCACATTGCTTAGCCCTTCCATCATGAGAATCAAGAGGAAGGGTGAGAGCAGATCACCTTGTATGAGTCCTCTCGAGGGCTTAAAGGTCTTTGATGGTGAGCCATTTAGTAAGATTGAAAAACTTGGGGTGTTTACAAGGGCCATTACCCATCTTATCCAGTTATGGTCAAAGCCATATGATTTTAGTACTTCCTTGATGTAAGCCCAACTTATCTTATCATAAGCCTTTTCTAGGTCAAGCTAAATGATCATACCTGCCTGCTTATTACTCTTAAGTGAGTGAACCACCTCATGAGCTTGAGTGATGTCATTAAGAATTTTCCTACTGTAGGTTTTAACCCCGTACAGAAATTACCTGCATATGAATTCTAAATCACATGAAAAATAAAAATGCGAGAGCATAACACATAAAACACATATGCATAGAGATTTCCCACTGGATCCCAAAATCGGGACTACCAGCTTGATTTTTCATTATGTTCCTTTCAATGTTACAATACATATTTATACATGTCGAAGCATCCAATACCAAGGACCGAAAAACCATCGCGTCCAAAACCATGGACCGAAAACCATCACGTCCAAAAAACATGTTCAAAAATCATGCACAAAACCATAGGTGGGTCTGCCCAACCTAACATAGGGTCCAAAACCAAAATTTTCTGGGGCGCTGCCCTGGACCCCATAAAGTGGGGTTACGGGTACCCCTCAAACCCCCTGTTAACTATGTGGAAAGAATATAACACAACCCAAAAATCTCCCACTTGTTGTTTTCTTTCCACAAGGGGGCCCTAGGGGAGCTTAATCATTTTTCCAGCCCTGAAACACCCATTGTTCCTCTACACCAAGAGAAATTCTTAGAGCTAACAGATTTTGTCAATGCATCTGCAGTATTCTTCAAGGTGTCCACCTTTACCAACCACACCTTTTTGTCTTCTATCATATCCCTCACAAAGTGATACTGAACATCAATGTGCTTTGTCTTTGAATGATAAGCAGGGTTCTTTGCTAAGAAAATTGCACTTTGGCTGTCACATTCCATCCTTATAGCTCCCTGTACTAACCCCATACTTGAACACAATCTCTGCAACCAAACTGCTTCCTTGCTTGCATG
>APFE030581494.1:3546-42211 GCA_000404065.3 Pinus taeda
AGACCAAACAAGGATTTCTTAGGATTTAAGGAAATTCCATATTTCCTGCAAGTTGTGAATATTTGCCTTAGATGTTTTAAGTGGTCTTGGTCAGATTTGGAGAAAGGTGTGAGATCATCTAAATAAATGACAAGAAAGTCATGAATCTCTTTAGAAAAAGCAATATCCATTGCTCTTTGAAATGTAGCCCCTGCATTTTTCAACCCAAAAGGCATTTTAACATATTTAAAGGTTCCCCATGGGGTTGTAAATGCTGTTTTGTCCTGATCATCAGGATGAACCAGGATCTGGTTAAAACATGAGAACCCATCGAGCAAGGAAATCCTTGAGGCCCCAACTACTCTCTGCAGGATATGATCCATTTTGGGCAAGGGGTAGTTGTCTTTTAATGATACTTGGTTGAGGTTTCTCAAATCGACACAAAGCCTAATTTCCCCAGTTTTTTTCCTTGTAGGGACTAAATTTGAGATCCAATCAGAGAATCTGATTGGTGCTATGATGCCTGCTTTGAACATTTTTTGTACCTCTTGTTCCATTACTGGGAGGAGCATAGGATTAATTCTCCTCAGTTTTTGTTTAAAGGGCTTTTGATTTGGCTTTAGTGGGATAGTGTGTTGTATCACAGAGGTGTCATAGGATTTTAGATCCTCATAAATCCATGCAAACACATCTTGAAACTCTTTAAAGAGGTCAATATATTTGGGCTTTTGGTCAGGAGGTAATGCAGCAGACAATTTTATGATTTTGGGCTGTTCAACTGTCCCAATGTTATGCTCCTCTATAGTAGTGTTTAGGGGCTGCAATTTTGGTTTATTGGGAACATCGTTGGAGTCAAAAATTTCTTCCAAAGGAGCTAAGCCTATTGGAAGAAAATTGTCCTTTAATTGTATCACCTCAGTTTCATATTCAGCTATCTCCTCACATTCAACCTGTTGGATTTCTTGTATATTGTGTTGGTTGAGGATTGTAGGATGTAGCATTTGATTGGCTGTTTTGGGTGATATTGCTTGGTTGTTGTGTTTACCATGTATTTGTGGTTAATTTTCTATCTTAAGTATTTGTGATTGACTTGCTGTCTCAGTTTCTATGTTTAGACCTGAAAACTCTTCTTGTAAAGTCAGAAAATTGTTGATTTGTGTGTCATTTTCAAACACCTACTAGTCCTTTATATTGTTTGGGACAGATGGTCTGTGTTTTACTTCAGCTGTAAAATAGTGATGGGGCTCAAAAGGGAGCTTGCAGGTACTTGCAAACGTAGCTAGACTATGAGCATGAAGGTTCTGAGCCTAGGAATTTTGGTAATCTGGAACTCAGTGAAAGACTCTAGTAGCTCAGTGGCAGCAGACCTATAAGACCTGAGTCTTTTGTCATTGGTAACAAAATTGCCTTTCACCTGTTGGATAACTAAGTCTGAATCCCCTAGGATTGATACTCTTCTGGCTTGTAGGGATTGTACAAACTTGAGGCCTAGTAGGAGAGCCTCATATTCAGCCATGTTGTTGGTGCATTTGAAGTTTAGTCTATAGGCTCTACCTTTTGCATGGTTGTTTTGTTTGTTATGCACCCACACTCCTGCTCCAGCCCCTAATTTGTTAACTGACCCATCAAATTCTAGGAACCATAAGATTTCCTTTTTTAGGGGGGTTTGAATAATGTCTCTATGCTCTGGATTTGTGAGTTGGAGTATGGGCTATTTATTTAGTTTGGTTTTCAGGACTACCTTCTCACTTGGTGGGATCATCTTTGTTTCTTGAGGAGCAGTTTGTTTATTTGGCTTCTGATCTTGTTCAGGTGTCCTGGTTTCATCATTATTTGCTTTGTATTCTTGAATATTTGCATCCTTTGATTCAACCAGTGTTTGTATGTCAGGATTTCCTTGATTGGCAGGCTGATTTGTTTTAGTTATCTGAATTTCTTCATTGTTTTTGTTGCCTATACTGTCATTGAAAAGGATATATGAGTCTATGTCAGAATGAACAACATATATGGGGAAGTTTTAAGGCTTCTCTGCAGTGCTGACCATGTATTTCATCAGAGACTCTCTATACAATCTCTTGGGTTGACCAAAGACTGTGATGGTAGCATATGACATGTCCAATTGAAGGGACCCTTGAAGTTTAGCCCCCCATGATCTTGACAATAACATCCCATACTTAGGTGGGATATCGGCAACAACAACGTCCATCAAGATTGTCTTGTTTGGGTATTGTACCAGGGATACACACAAGTCTTTTATCAGGCCTAGACATTTAACCTGGCTGGAATCAAATGAGAACATGTCCTTGTATGGCCTAGTTATATCTAAATTCAACCTTTCCATGACTGATTTTGGCATTAGGTTATGAGATGCACCTGAGTCAAACATTGCATTGTGTAATATCTTGTCATGTACATGCAAGCTGACATAAAAGGGTAGGATCCCTGAGCCTGCTGTTTTTCCATCAACCTCTGGACCAAACAGTAGTTCTGGGGTGTCATCCAGCATATTGACATTGTCCTTGTTTTGAGTGAGTTGGAGGGACTTCTCAATCTGCTGTTTATAGATGTCATTCTTGGCTAGCTCTGCAAGAGGGATGGCTATTTTTAGTTTACCAATTTCAGCTTCCAGATCAAAGGGTTTCTCAGTTTGGACTTTAGTGCTATGGGCGAGCCCCCTTTCTTTATTTGGTAAGGTTTCCTCTTGATTTTGGGGCTTATGTTTTTCAATCACCTCTTGAGGCCTTTTGCTTGGATTGGGATGTACAGATGATGTAGCTGGTAGATTTAGTGTTTGTTCAGTAACTTCTTCAATAGTTACTTCCTTAGTGAGTGAATCAATTGCATTAATTGGTTCTCTTACTATGGCACTCTTGGGCTGCGGTCTATCCTTGTTTTTCTCAGGCTGTGTTATGTTTACAGTCCTGCTTCGTAGTTTATATTGTTTATGGACTTCATAGACAGCTGTGTCATAGCCTTGTTTGAAATCAAATGATTCTCCTGACTTTGTTTGAAATGGTTTTCTGTCTTCTTCTTCATGATCTTCTTGACTTAGGAAGACTTGGTGCTCATCGTCAAGACCCATTAAGTGGATATGGGTGTCATCCTCTTGTTCATCTGATGTGGATGTTTCAACATAGTTTTCTTGAAATGGAGGTCTTATTTCTGGATCATTGTTGGCTTTGCCCCCACTAGGGTTTTGGTTCCTTCTAAAGTTTGGATTTCTGTTGGAGTTATTTGGTGGTGCCTCCCATGAAGACTTCCTTTCCACATACTCTACCCTGTCACCCAACCTCTTCATACAAGAAATTATTGCATCTAATTTTTGGTCAAAGGCTGAGGGTTCCTCCTTAAAGGAAACTCTCTTTTCTAATCTAGCCCTATTCCTCTTAGCAATCAGGTTTGCCTCAACTGTCACAGCAACCTTCTGAGCTTCTTCAAGGGTTTGAGGGGCTCTTTCTTTTAGTTGGTAAGCCATATCCGGGTCAAATCCATCTGGAAATTTATATAGGGCCAAGTCAGGAGGAGGTCTCAGGTTTTGAGGTATTGCATTATATACATTATTAAACCTAGCACAGTATTCCAAAACTGTCTCTTGAGGACCTCTTTTAATCATTTCATATTCACCAAGTATATGTAGAGGATCCTTCTTTTTCTCCCATCTGTTTGTGAAGGATTGGTAAATCTCATCAGGGTTATTGATGGTGTTTGCAGGAAGTGATCTGAACGTTCGAACATCCCCTGTCAAGCTTTGGACAAAGATTCTCATCCTCACAGTCTCATCATCTATCTCATAGTTTTCAAAATGATCTTGCATTCTCTTAGCATGAATAGCAGAGTAAGGGCCAGTGGAGTCAAAATATGATATTTTGGCCTGGTAATCTTGAGGTAAGGCCACAGGATTGGCAGGTAACTGCAGAGGTGCATACCTCATAGCCATATTCACAAGATTTTGGGGGTTGACAAGGTCAACTGGGATAAAAGGAACAGTGGGTACCACAGGGGTAACAAGTATGGAGGGATTTAGAGTGTTTGTCAAGGGAATATGTGTGGGGGAGGAAGATGTGGGTGGAGGACTTTGAGATGTGGATGGGGAACTACAGGAATTAGGGGTGGAATGGAATAGTACTTTAATTGGAGTGGAGATGGGGTTAGGGTGAACTGTCTCTGGACTAAGGCCAGCACGATTATCTGGTTTTTGCTGGTTCTTAATTAGTTTGGGGATTGTATTAGGATTTTCAAAGACAGAAGGAGGGTTGGGGTCAGGATTAGCCCTAGTGTACCGAAGACTCTTCTTGGGAGCCAGCTTCTGAGCTAGTCCTTCTAAGTTTTTGAAAGATCTGTATAGCAAGGACTGGACAGGAGTTTGAAAGACTCTGTGTATCTGTAATTGGGTATAAAGGATATCTGAGTCAGCTCTACCATAAGGCTACAAAGGTTTGTATGGGAGCAGTTTGAAGGTTTCTTGACTGATGTTCAGATTTTGAGTGTAGTTCCTGGTAGATATACAGTCATCTCTAGCTTCTGAAGTTCCCCAGTGGAGTCGCCATTTATGTTAACACCCAGGTTGTTCCCTATGACTCCCAAGGGAATACGGCCGGGGTAACCACTAACCAATCTTTGGATTACAACTTCTAGCCCAGCTGTAATCAGAGAGGGCTCTCTCTGTAAGGTTTGTCACTGTTTTAATGGAGGTTTTAGGCTAGTTATGAAGTAAATGTTTGTTTGTTTTTTGTGTTTGGTTGGGGGGATGTTTTCTGATAGTTTTGAAATGTTCACTGCAGATGAAACTAATCCATTGGGAAATGGGGTCTGTAGCTGTTGTTTCCTTGAGATCCTGGCTTAAGTGCAGCTGGAATTACAGGGCCTGTATGTATTTCATAAAACAAACTGTAAATCGTGAGGGTGAAATGAGAATCAACTAGTAAAGAGCATTTAAGAATTCTTCACTGAGCTGGGATGTGAGAAAGGGATCTATTACTTAGGAGCATTACCTGAATTCCTGAAACAATAGATTACTGTGATGATATAGTGTGAAAGGTAGCATTTAAGAATTACTCTTTCATTACCATAACTGAAGAAAACATTTGTAATAGCTTGGATTGAGTTCAGGGTAATGTGTGATTAAATCCTGAGACTATTCTTTTTCCTTGCTATTTAGATATTTGATATATGGAAGACATGAGTGATATATGAAAGATAACAAACATATAACAGAGAGTAACAAGAAAAATTATTGAGTCATGAAACACGCAGGAATCCTGCAATATTCAGGTATACACCAGCAAGACATCAAGAGAGAAAACGCTTTGGAAATCCCATCATCCTTTGTATTAGTTGTCTGAAGATTTACAATAGAAGAGCTACTGAATAGATATCAAGAGATTTCTTACATCCAGAGTCCAACCCCTGCTAACAAATGCGAGGGGGAATATATAGAAGTCTATTACAAAATATCTCAGGCATTGAGTCATCTGAGAGGGAAAATATCCTCTTTTACTCGTACAGGGCTTGCAGATGAGAAGTTATTACAATCTTAAATGAGTTATAAAGGCTCTTAACTCCTGTTAGAGCAATTTTGACCTTTGGGGCTCACGGAGTCGGTTGAGCGCTTTGACATAACGGCTGAATGACGTGTCTGTGCAGCTATAACTTCCTGTGTCTTCTCGGCCCTGTCACCTGTGACTGCTAATGCTGCTGTTGTGGCCGAGTACCTGTGCTGAGTTAGCTCAGCCCCTGTCTTCATACCTGCTGATGTGTCTTTGTCCTGCAGTGTATGAGATTCAAAATATTTTCAAAGGCAAAATCATAATTACTGACTTTGGTTTAACAGTAACTGTATCAACTCCTCCCATGTATCTGATGGAGGCAACTGATGTTTCAAAATTGACCCCATGGTCTCATCAACCTCTGTATATTTATAAAAATGAGGGGGCTCATCAAATAAATGTGTTATTTCATTCCTAATAAAAAATAGATTATCTACTCTATCAAAAAGAATTTGCCCTGTTACTGGGCCTGTTTCTGATGATGCACTAGATGCCTCTGAAATCTGTGTTGCTGCAAAATTGCTTACTCTCTTGGCATACTTCTCATGGGAGAGTAATTTTCCTGATGGATCCAATGGGCTAGAGAGCCCCCTATTCTGCAAAGCCATAAACCTATTCTGAAATTTATTTATATCTGCTTGCATGTCTTGGGTTCTTCTTTCCAGGGTCTGAATCAGGTTTCTCAGTGTCAGGACTCTTCTGATTAGGGAGATGGTCTCTGTCCTATTTCCAATCCCCATTCTTATTATCTGGGAGCTTTTCCTGTAGTTCAGCACGTCTATCATCCTAGTGGCAATCTCAGGCATGCTACCTAGAGATGCCCTTGCCCTCTGCATTTCTTTGCGTGCTCTTCCAAAGAGTGCTATTTGCTCATATATAGCCTCAATATACTCCCATTGGTCTGTTATAGACTGGCCAATGTTGCCCCAGATGACCCTCTTAAGCTCTGATGTGACTTTATCAAGTCTGAGCTCTTTTTCTAGCTCAGCAATCCTCTTCTTGAGGGCCTTTACCTCCCTCTCTCTTTCAGCCACATTTTGTTTTGACTTGTCATATTTTTCGTTTATTTTTGCCAAACTGTCCTGGGCTTGGCTCAGCTCAGACATCTGGGACTCCAGTACCTATATTTCTTTCCTCAGCTTCTGCATATCCAGGCTTTCATCCTGTTCTGTTGTTGGTGCTGAGGTGGTTGGTGCTGAGGTATCTGGGGCTTCTCGCTGCACTTGTTGGCTGGGAGGGGCAGTGTCTTGAGGGGTTTTCTCAAGGTTTATTGTTTCTGGAGGTGGCTGTGAGGTTTACCCTACCTCCTTCTACTGCAATGCTGCTTCCAATGTGGCCTTTGACTCCTGTAGCTTTTCTTGCGTTTGAATGAGCTCCTTGTATAATGTCATTAATAGGGAAGCTGCATCCTTTTCTTGCCTCTGTTGGGCAACCTCATCTGTTTGTGGGTGAAGAGTTGGTGGGATTTTCAATTTATTTTTTATTGCTACCATATCAGCATCCCTTAGCCCGAGGACTTCTTGCACAGCCTTAACATCATTGGGATCATGCCCAAACTCTATTATAATCTCCTCCAAGGCTTTGATCTTGTTATCCTTAGCTTGAGAGGAAGCCTTTTCCAACTCAAGCTGTGCAGCAGTATTGCTCAGGCTATCTTGCAGCCTGTAGTTGACCAAGGTCTTATCAGCCAAGGTGGCATAGACCATCTCACCCGTCTGTTTATGGAGCTCAATCTGATCCATTGGGTGGATGTCTTTTGATAGGACCTCTAGATTGGTCCTGATGTAGTCTGCAGCTGTTCGTGGTTGCTGCACTGTTGGTGTGAAGTGGCTCATTGTCATCTTTCCCTCCTGCACATCAAATGCAGACATGATCCTTTGTTGGTTCGCAGGAGCCATGTTCAGCAGGTGATTGTAGAGCTGAATCTTTATTGGTTCACTCCTTCTCTTGACATCTTTAAACTGTTGTTTAATGCTTGTTCCTGTTCCCTTCTTCTGTCCTGAGGAGCTCACTTCTCCTAATGCTGCCCTGTCTTGCTCCTGTTGCAAGGAGCTGGCAGAGGCTTCCATGCTTGGCATTTCCTCTTCTGAGAAGGGATTTAATCTTTGTCTCTTCTCTGGCGATTCGGTGAGGGGGTTCTCCCTTTCTCTTTTTCTGCTTACGTCCTCCCTTTGAGGGGTTTGGAGGATGGAGGAGTCAACCCTAGAATCCTGCCTTGGAGATGCCATTGGTGTTGTCTGTTCTTTGGTGGCCATTTGGGCCTCTGCTGTTTGTTTCTCCTAACCCTGTTGGTCTTCTTGTTGCTGTTCCTGCTGGGGTTGCTGCTCTTGACCCTGTTAGCCCTGTGGTTCTTCCATGACCTTTTCCTTGCCCTTGCTCTGCTCTTGGTCTGTGGTTTGCACTGCCTCTTGCTGTGTTGTAGAAGATGAAGCAGCTGCTCCTGCTTGAGGCTTTGGCAGAGTAAGTACCTGAGAAGGAGATTCTAAGTCAGCCAGTTTCAATAAATGCCTTCTAGCTCTTTCAACTAGTTCTTCTTGAGTGATTGGCTCTTCCAGTGTGTTTCTTCTCCATTTTGGCTGGTTAGCATGTCTTTGAATGTGGAGCATGCTCACATGCTCATAGCTGGAGAGCTTGTATTTCTGCGTTCTCAAGGATATGGAATTGTTAGGGTCATAGGGCTTCCAAAGGAAGCTTTGTTTTAGGCCAAGACCTTCTAGTCTCCTGTCGGCATCTTTCCAGCCTTCTCTTTTGTTTAAGACAAAGTGGCCTAGTTGATTTCTTATTTTAAGCTGTGCCTTCTTGCCCCTGCCTGCAAAGTGCACCATATCGGTATTGCCAAATTGCCTGAAATATTCTAAGGCAAACAGCCTCATAGGCACATACCTGGGAAATTTGTATGGGCGCAACTCACACCCATATATTCTGATCACAGTATAGTGTTGGTAAAAGTACCAATCCCCTATGCTGTATGCACTGGATAGCTGCAGAATCCTCTGCATCTCATCAGACAATCTTGGAGGGGGTGAGGTTAAGAAGTGAGACATAGCTGGATGGATAAACAGGTCTATGAACTCAGAGTATGTGTATGGAGAGTATGTGAGGAGGTGGAAGACTGAGGTCCAGTACACCACTGACCTTGGATTGCCTGCTGCATCAGTTCTCTTGATCTCAAAAGAGAACTTCTCATGTTGGTAGTACAGGATGAGGTGGTAAATGTATGATGTGTATCTGAACACCTTCTCTCTGGACAAGTGTAAAAATTGCTCATGTATCTTGTCTGAGATGTATGTAGCATAATCATAACAAATAGGAGTCCTGCCGGGAGAAAACATTGTCATCATCACTAATACAGTTTCCTCAATAAACTCTAGTGACTTGTACCCCAAAACTGAGCTAATCATGTATGCCAGGTCCATACCCAGTTGATTTAGGTAGCCATCAAGAATGGGAGGGTGCAGCACTGTGTCAGAGTTTGTGATGAATAGTTGATTTAGCTTCAGGATCTGTACTTCTGTTAATATCTTGGCTCCTTGGTTGATCAAGTCCAGCAGGGACAAGGGGACCAACTTCTTCTGGGTTTTGAACTGTAGCATTTCCCTGATAGCCTCAGGGGTTATGTAAAATACTACTGCACCTTTGGGGTCAAGTACAACCCTCTGCATGGGGTCATAGCAGACAACACATAAGTGAATCAGGTCAGGGAACTGGTTGACCTGAGGGAGATTGAAAATTGGGAGGGATGATTCCCAAATGCCTAGAATGTCTGTACCATCTTTATGTTTGGCTTTGAGCTCATTCAATAGATGAATGTGGAATTTGCATTTAGATGGGCTGTCCTCTGAGATTTGGTAGTCTAGGTCTACCAAATCCTGCCACTCTAGCTCTCTCTCGGGGGCATTCAGGGGAGCAACATTGAGGGCTAATGAAGCCATTGGAGTGTCCATTTTTGCTTGGATGCTGTTTTGACAAATAATAAAGGTGTTACCTGAGAAAGGAAGTTTTTTAGGAATGCAGGGTTGCAGGGTAGGTTCACAGCAATTGAAATACTGTTTGGCTCTCTGAGAAGGCTATTTATCGTGTTTAGCACACCTCTCTTTGATAATTGGAAATAGGTTATGGTTTCCGGTTCACGACTGCGCGAACAGAAAAAGGGTTTTCACTGAAAATTCAATCCGAAATGGCTCTACTAATGAAATTCGACCATAAATTCTTCAAGGGGGAGCTGGGTATGCTTGGTCTTATGGTAAATTCTTAAGTTTTTGCTGTGTTCAGGTGTTTTTAGAATTTACAGAGAAAAAACCAGGTTTGCAGGGAGGTTCACGGACAAATACCTGTTTAATGGATTCCTTGGGTCGGAACAGCAGTTGGGTGCATGCTCTGACGCTCTGTGGTTGGTCTGGACTTGGTTGGTCATTTGTTCGTCGTAACGCGCATGCAGAGTGAGCAGAGGTGTTTTTATAAAAAGTGCTAAAAAACACGTAAAATTGTCAAAATATGGCTTTTTTGGCTTATTGGCGTGCTTTTTAAATGACGTCAGCATGACGTCAGCAAGTGGGTCCGGGTCGGATGACGTCAGCAGGACATCATCAAGTGACGTGGCAGCCTAAGACCAGTCCACGGGGGCGGTGAGGTGGCGGCCAAGTGGACGAATGGAGGACAGGGTGCGCGGTCGTGGCGCTGACATAGGCGACAACAGGATGGTGACGCAGGCGGACAGGTGTCTTCATATCGGGCCCCCTCCTATACGGCAAGGAATCTGTCAGAGGGGGCTCCGACGGACTTTGGGAGCGATGCGTGGATCCGCGTGACATCATCGTCTGACAGATATCGAACGATATCTGTCGGACGCCGGGGCCCCTCCGAAATCCACGACGACCGTAGATCTGGAAAGGCTTGATCGGACGGATATCAGGCCAGCAAGCTGCACGGAGGATATGGCTAATGGGCGACTTTAAATAATGATATTTATTGGTAACTGTGCTTGGCGGGACCCTTCGGGTTTTTAACAGATTTCAATAGTTTTTAATGTTTTTCTTTTATAAAATCATATATACTCGACGACTTTAGGAAAAGGCGAAAAATAAAGGTTTTTCGTGAATTTTTTTGCATAAGGCATATGAAGGGCAAAACTTAGGATAGGCGGGTTTAATGAATTTTTCATGAAAAAGGCGCATAATGGCTCCCGACCTTAGGACAGCGCGGGGAAAGTGGATTTCGTCATTTTTTAGCCTTTTAGTGGGTGTAAGGGTGCACAAAAGGGTTTTTTTCAAGGGTTTTTAGGCAAAAATGGAGAGTTGGCTAGGTAGATAGGTTCTGATAGAGGAAAGGGGTTGGGCTTGGGTTCTTGAGCTTAACCAGATGTTAATCCAATGCCCCAGTAGTGAAACTTATGGCTATAATGCCAAGGAGGGGATATTTATACATTGTTTAGGGTTTATACACCGTGGTGTTTATAATAGTAGGGAAAGTGAAGCATAGGGAGCTAGATAATAGAGTTAGAGGTTAATATGGGGGAAGAAGGGTAAATGAGGAGTAATACTACTAAGTTTCTTGGAAACAACTTAGTTTAAAGAGTAGATCAAAATGAAAAGATTTTTGCACAAGAAATGTGGCTTCTAAAGGCCATAAGAACCAACATAAAACCTTGAGTCTCTCTTATGAACCAACTTGTGAAGGGATGTTAGTAATGAGTGGTAAAGAAAGGGAAAAAGGGCAGTTAGACATGCTTCACTGTGTTTTTTTTCTTGTACTTGGTTAGCAAAGTACATCTTGGAAGGAACACCATTTCTGCAACCCCATCTACCTACCCAACTATTTTTCCTAGCATTTTTTGTTTCTTCTTGGAGGGTGCACTTGGACTTGCAACCCCTTATGTGCCTTTTCTTTTCCATTGGCTTTTTGCTTTCATTTCCTATCTAGTGCTACCCTTATTTCTTCCAAGGCCCCAGATTAAGCAGTTGGGAACCTTAGTTTCTCTGCCTAACTACTGATCTGCCAAGATTAAACAGTTTGGACAGATTCCTTTCTCTATTCTACAACATAAATTGAAAACATGGCATGATCCAGATTGGACTGTTGGGTCATCCATCAAACTTTAATAGGCATGAAGGAATATACACACCTTGTCTTTCCTTGAAAATATGGAATCTTTGTAGCAGCAAAGTAGAGCATATTTGGCACTTGAATTTGCCAATCATGAAATATGAAACCTATTGGTATAGGTATCCAACAGTTGCATCAGCAGATGCTTCTATGCAAATGGCTTCCATTATAAACAAAACTAGCCTCCGATTTTTAAGCACTACTTTGATCCAAACATGTTATAAAACACGATGGATGCAGAGAGCCAAGGGGGACAAAAAGGCTGCGTGAGGAAAGCACGGAAAGGCTGTGTAACAATGGGTGAGGGTAGTATGATATAAAGCTCAAGAGGCTACGTGGAAAGGTTGTGAGGAAGAGGCATGAGTGCCTGAGTGCTAGAGAGAGCTTGAAAGCCAGCGCAGCACCTAAACCCCATAGAGCCATAGAGCATGATCAATCCAGAGTGCAGATAGTCATAGAGTTATAGCGCTTGAAATTCTGGCAGATTGTAGAGCACAGTGACATAAGCTAGAGTGTTACAGAGCCAGATAGCGAGTGAGCTACAGAGTCGAGAGTCCAGAGCAGTTCTTCTCTTTATGATCGATTCATATTTTGATCAATTCTTCTTTGATTGATTCATCTTTGTTCGATTCTTCTTGCAATCAATGCTAAGAAATCGCTGTTCAACAAGCTTCAGCTTTTTATTGACCGTCTGATTCAAATGTCCACATTCTTATGCGAGCAACCATCTTCATGTGATAGATGCCTTGAGAGCAATGGTCCGAGCAACTTCAGCAGTGTGACATCCACTTCTTCAGATGGCCCTTGGTTGTGAGGTATATGATGTATTCATGTACTTCTTCTTTCTGCATTATGTTGCATAGATCCTTGATTGATGTTGATGCAGGATCTTGTTTATTACATGATGTCATGATTCCTTGCTTGATTTGATGCGGAATCTTTTATGTGATGTACTTGTTGTCATAATTATGTTATGCTTTGAGATCCCTTGTTGTATGTTGTTGGGATACTCTTGTTGTCATCATGCATGTTTGTTTTGACATCCCTTTTGTGCCATATTAGCGGGATGGTCATCATGCATGTTTTTGTGTCATACTAATAGGAGTTTGATTGAGAATTCCAGTTGGGAATATCTCTTAGAGCCACTCCTGCATGAGGGCATTTTTCCTTGTATGATCGTGACATCATCTCTTGTGTACATCATCATTATTGACAACACTTAATGCAGTGGCCTACACCATCTTGACACCGTGGCCCGGAGACATAGTCCCTCCTGGACGAGCTCCGTTATCAACGCTTATGTTTTTTTGTGTTGATGATTGTCTTATTCCTCTTATTTACAGCATGCAGATGTATTCATTAATGTTATTTTAAAATGGAAATTTAACAAATCACGAAAGTAAAAGGTCTTGGAACGGTCCTTCTTCACACCCAGACCTGGATCATCGTCAAGTGGAAAGACACCACTATAGAAGATGCGACCTGGGAACTAGCCACTATTCTTCAGTGGTTTCTACAGCTTCAGCCTTGAGGACAAGGCTGATTTTTATGGGGGAGGGTATGTTAGGATCCAACCCTAACCCCTTTATTTATGTAATAGGGTTGAGTCATAGTTAAAGTTAGTTAAAGAGTCAATAAAGCCCGTATTAATAATTGTAAGTGGTTAACCCGCATTTAATAAAGGGACCACAGTTAGTTGCAAACGGGCCATGGTATTAGATAGATGGTATTGAGAGAACCTTGGTAATGACCCATGGTATTGTATGTATGAATCCTATATAAAGGAAAGAGACTCCCCATTGAGAAATATTGAGCCTTATTTTGTAATCGAGCTCTACTTTGCTGGAGGTTGCCCCCTCAAAGAGGCAAGTGAACATTGCTTTCATATTTGAATAATAAAATACTTGTTGTTTTTCTCATTTTATTATGTGTTCTAGGTTGTATTTCTTCGTATAGTTGGTATTCTGGAATTTCTCACAGGTCAAGAGAATAACACCATAAACACAAATGCTTTGAAATCCCTTTACACTCAAACTTTTTGTTTTATAAAAATATTTCAAAAGTTTTATAAAGTTTCTAAACAAATATCATATTCAATTGATTTTTCCCAAAATTAAAATTATTTTTAGAATTTTTTAAATTCAAAAATTATATTTTCTTATTGGTGTAAATTATTGAATAGACAATTTTTATGGGCTTTATTTTTTTAATTTTCAAACAAACAAATAATTTGAAAAATAAAAAATTGAAAAAAATATGTAAAAATGATATGTATACAATTTGTACAACTCTCATTATATCAATATATACTCCAATGGCATGACATATGTACTATAATTATTATAATGTACCTCCATTATTTAAAAAATACTTTTATTTGCGTACTTGTTTTTTCATTTAATATTATTTTAGTATTATTTTATTTTAATATTATTAAAAAAAACATTGATAAGACTCCTGCACGAATCCGCAAGCTCTATCGTAAATACCCTCGATCAATTCACACATGACTTAGTGTCAACCTATAAGAACCATAGCTCACATTATCAAACACAATTGTATTACTTAATATTATTAATAGTTGTTAAAAAACTTGGATAGATCTTTTTAATACAACCATAAAATTAAATAAAAATAATGCACAGTTGTATATATACATGGGCCGTCGTTATTCAGAAAACGAAAGGGAAACTTGGTAGATTTTCTTTTGAATTGTTTTTAGTAAGAACAGAACACTAGGACATATTTTTTTATCTTTTACTTGATATAATATTTTCATTATTCTTACATAAAAAAGCATCAACTTAATATAACCAATTTCTAATAATGTTTTGATTTTTTTATAATTTCTTCAAGTCAATTTCTTTGGTGTACATGTTGCTTGTCAATTTAATATAATCAATTTTTAGTAGTGTCTTAAATTTTTCATAATTTTTTCAAGTTAATTTCTTTGGTGTACGTGATACTAAGTACGTTTGATGAGATGAATATTGATAATTTAGTAATACAAATTTAAATAATGCAATTTTATATAAAATAAATTTGATTTTAATGATAAGTATAAGTTAAATAATAATAGAAATATACAATTGATAGAAATATATAATTTATATATGGATTAAGAATGGATTTATATCCCCGGATGCGGGTGATGGGACGTGCGATGGAGAGGAGCCACATGGTAGACATGGGCTGCCTCGTGTCCAAGCTGAGCATTGAAGTCACCCTTCGCCGCCATGGATAGTCGATACAAGGAAGGCGGCAGGCATTCAATGCGACTTATGATACCATGGATCGACTGCAACTTGCAGCTGAGGAGTACAGGCGCCAAGGGAATTGCTGGACTGTTTTTAAGGACGAAGGGTCGAGCCATGGAGAACAGTTTGTTGTCTGATGCATCATCCCTCAGGCTTCTCATCCTATGGGCAGCGTTAGCGCGTTCAATTCTGGTGGTAGTTTGGGCACTCTTCAGTGGTGGTTCTCGACTGCGGGGCGCTGCGACAATTCCGCTCTTGCATTCATCTCAGCCCCTGCAGCCCCTGCAAACATGTATCGAGGAAGGGGTCCAGCCCGCGGAAGACCGGCTCACCCTCCAGCCTCGTGACCACATGTTCAATGCTGCTGCTGCCAGTGTCATAGGGGAATTCAGGCCACCCCCATACAGGCAAGCCAGTTCATGGACTCAAGCGGTCCTAATGCTGAGCCAGCCCCTGCACCCGCCTTTGGGTCCACCATTTTCTCCTTTGGCTGCATGCAGGAACGACCCCGCATTAACGCGCATGTATCAGTCTTTTTTCTTGAGGAAGCTCAGGACGAGGCTGGAGGCGTGAGCAGTGGGGAGAGGACTCCAGGGGGAAGCCTGGGCACGGAAGAAAGGCTACCTGCGGAGGAACCTAGACAAGCTTCCAAAAGCCCTCCGGCTCAGGAAGCAACGACCTCCAAGGCGGAAGTTGAGGAGGACTGGGAAACTTTGCGAGAGAGATATGGCTGGTGTGAAGTGGTGGAGGAAAAGCTTCCCAAGTAGCCCTCTGGTGAACTGCTTCCTCTGCACTCGGCGATGGTCAGGGTATGTTTTGGCTCTCCCTGTTTTTGATTATGTTCATGGCTATGTTTTATGTTTTCTCTGGCCTAAGTCCAATTCAAAGTATGCTATGGCCAAGTCCGTTGAAACCCCGGCGAGGGATTTTGTGTTTTGCTCTTGTGGGCAGTCTCAGTTAATTGTCGGGCCCCTGCATGGGCAGTTTCAGTCAGTGGTCGAGCCCCTGCATGGGCAGTTTCAGTCAGTTTTCAGGCCCCTGCGTGGGCGGTTTTAGCATGATCAAATTATGGCTGGTGTTTCAAAGGCCCCTTTTTGGGTATCGTACCATGGCCCCTGCGCGGGCAGTTTCAATCAATTTTCTGGCCCCTGCGTGGGCGGTTCTAGTCGGGTCGAAGTCTGGTTGGTGTTTCAATGGCCTTTTTGGGTCTCGTCCTAATGCCCACAGCGCCACTGTTGGACTTGGGCACTCTGATATCCTGAATGTAAATTTCACCCTGTACATAATATAATAGATAGCTTTACTGAGAAAAAAAAAATGGATTTATATTTTTATATCTGCTTATAGTTTATCTTAGTAGGGCAAAGTAAGCCTACTAAAAAAAAATATTATTTTAACATAATTTTGATATAAAAGTTTATTATAGTTATAAATAAATAATTTTGAATTAAATAAGTATAAAATTATTTTCCAAATTAGAAACTTTACGACTTTGGTAATAAAAATGGCATCTTTTGCTAATGGTAGGAGTTACTATCCCTGTCGTGGCAGTGGGATATATGCATTCAGAAATGCGTTGACATCCAATTAGTTCTAGCGCTGACCATAAATTAAACCCCATGTTATAATGTTAACATTATAGAAAAAAAATATTTTATTTTTTTATTATTATATTAAATTTTGTTTTTTAAATTTTTGATTGGTTAATTAGGATGAAGGATTATTCTGTAATCATAGTTCCACCGCAGATTGGGGTTAACAGACCTGCAATTCAATGTGATTTGTCACATCTCCATTCAATGCGATTTGACACATCTCCTCGCCCTTGTTGCTTGCATATTGTGCACACAAATCGAAAATCCTTGTTGATTGCATATTGCGCAAAAAAAACAAAAAATCAAAATGTTTTTAAATATGCTTCAATATAACTGCTCCTGCATATGATGACTTCAGCACTTCAGTCTCCATTGGTCTCTTCCCTTCTACATTCAGAATCATCAACATGTTGACATTTCAAATTTCTACTTTCAACTAAATGTGGGTTGTATGTTATTATATTCCAACTCCCTTTGTACGCTCTCTAGAATAGTGAAATATGTAACGTATGTATCTTCCAAAGTAACGTATGAATTGAGGGGGATATCAGAGGAAAATTCCTCAGCGTGTTTAGTTGGTCATCATTTTATATTTAATAAGTTAAAAAATAATGATTTGATTATTCTTTTCATTCTTAATTATGCATTAAATTTATAAAATTATAAAATTATAAAATATTTACTGTAAGTTTTTAAATTTTAATACATTTACATTAACCATTTTGAGTAAATCATGAAATTACGAGAAAGAAATTTTTTGTCCAGTGAGATTTGTGGAGCTTGAAAGGTATTCTAAATATATTGTGCAAAATATTTGTTATAGGGAAAAGGGGTATTTTAAATATTATGTGTAAAGGCATACTTAACAAAAATGTCAATCAAATTAAACCTCGATGTTATAATGTATAAGGTCGACTTTGTTCCTCGATTCATATATGTCTTCATTGTTTTTTACTCTAACTTAATTATAATTAAACCAAGCAAGAGTATCTAGAATGCAACCATTGTTTAAATGTGGCAATTACTTTGTACTTTTCAAAATTCAATAATTAAACGAAGCAGCAGGGAACGCTGGCTATGCTGCCTTGTTAATTTTTGGTGGTTGGATATGAATTTATTAGCCAACAACCCCTTGTTGACTCGCACCCTTGGCAATAATCTGCCAGTAAATATTTGATATACCTTTTGTTTTTGTAATTGAGGAAGACCGAGTTTGTGTAGCATGTTTTTGAATAGGATTTAAATAAAACAAATTGTATTAGTAATAAAAAAAGTCTAATGTAGTAAAAAAATAAAATATAAAACATTAATTACAAATCCACGCTATTAAATAATAGATCGACAGTAAGTACAAAAACTCATAATTGTGCTCAGAGCTATCAATTTGTCAACCTAATCGAAACCCAGTACAAATGCCCAAACTGCACTCAGAGATGTCAATCTGTCAAACTAAACGACAACGCAAATCATCATGAAACAATAAGACTCAAAAATTTTCAACCAATCACATTTTAGATAGATAAATTGAAAATATTTCTTAAAAATAATTTAATTTCATTTATAATGTTAAACTTTATAAATAGTTGCTTGATTTTTGTCAACTAGTCTATTAATTAGCAGCTTGACCATGAATCGAATACTTATATCCTCTGCCTTGAAGCAGGGATAATAATATAAGTGGTGAATTCGGATCTCGGTAGTGCCCGTACGCAATGGGTTGAGAAGATATATAGACTCGAATATTGTGAAGCTCAAATTTCTACACAAACATTTTTTAAGATGTTTGTGCATACACGACTAACATTTTTTAAGATGTTTGTGCAGAAATTTCATGATTAGCACATGGAAAATAATTATTGAATAATTAAACTAGCCTATATCCATCTAACACTAGATGTATCATGTGCCGAGAGGGATCAAATCCCTCAAGGTGAAAACCTTTCCTCAAGTTCTACAGGTTTGCACCTTGAGGGATTTGATCCCTCTCGGCACATGATAGATCCGGTGTTAGATGGATCTAAGTTGGTTCTAGTTGAGGGCAACAATGTCACAATTTTAGATTATTATTAATTTTTCTATGTTTAAGATAAAATTCAAAATTCACATTTAGCTTTATTTGCTTGGCATGACCATATCATTCTCTTCTTTATTTTGGTCTATGTTGCTTTCCTTGAATGGTTTTTTTTTTTGTGTTTGTATGCTTTGAGTGGTTTTTGTGTTTATGTGTTTAGATTTGGATGGTAATGTTTGTGAAAATTACAGTTGTTGTGTTATATTTTTATATGTGCATGTAATTTTTTATTAGTAATTAGTTGGTGATAAAGAAGGGAGACAATGTTGTCAATAGTTTGTAGGAAGATTGATATTGCACATTTATTGCATTTAATTTTAGGTATCAAAACTTTTGACAACTAATTAATTCTAAATAATGTTCCTCCAAATATTATAAAATATATCTTGAAGAGTAGTTTTAATAATTTATTGCATCAAGATTACTCTTGAAATAATTTGTTTCTTTGTTTATGTTTGAAATAATTTTTTTCCTTCAAGAATATTTTGATGATTTTTTTTATATATAGTCTATTTCGCAAAGTCAAGAAATAATGTGTTTTTCAATTTTTTTTAGTGAATGGCAATTTGTAAAATATTTACATTATTTGTTTTTCCAAACAATTATCACATCTCCTTCTTGAATAGTTTGATTTGTTTTGATGTTTATAAATATACATTTTCCTCTTATAAATATTTTGAATACATTCGTGTATGCAGTTAATCTATTAGTAATTTTGATATAATATATATATATAATATATTATATATAGATATATATATATATATAATTGTCTATTAGTAATTAGTTGGTGATGAATAAGGGAGACAATCTTGTCAAGGATTAATTTGCACTTTTTCTACATATCTTTTTCATTTTAATTCTAGGTATCATAACTTTTGACATCTAATTATTTCTTAATAGTGTTCCTCTACCTTTCTTTTTTTTCTTTTTTTTCGTGTTCCTCTACCTTTCTTTTTTTTCTTTTTTTTCTTTTTTTTTTTTCTGAATTTGGCTACTCCTATATTAATACAAAATATGATTACAGAGAGGTTGAGGCCTCGAGAGTTCTAGCCCAAGAGAAGGCATGCTTACAAAATATCGCTTGAAAAACTGACCAGGAAACCTGCATAATGACTTGCTTTAAAACTTGATATATCTGAAGACTTTAACTGAAAACTGGGACAGAGTGTTTGGAACCAATCAAAAACTTAGTACTGCGCAGCCCTTTCGTGACTGGAAGCTGACCCATAAACAGGTTGACCCAAGACAATAACAAAGAGGCAGTGACCAAAAGACAGTGACCAAGATAGTTATCAAAAGACTGGAGAGTGCCGCCCACGCAGGGGAAACTGGCAAGTCAAAATTTGCAAAAGACCTGATTCTGAGAATTGTAAAACAAGAAATGACTTTGGATCCGGAAGGGATTGGGTGTCTTCTTACAACAACTGAACAAAAATAGAAGGTGTATACCTATTCAATCTTCATGCGAGGTTGGAGGCGATTCTTCAACAATGCGGCAGCCGATTTGGTCAGGATCTTCAAAATCAAAGGGTTGGCCCTCTTTACTTGAAGAACCACCACTTGCAGGAGTGCTCGGACTGGCATGGATGGTCGTTTCCTGTGTTGCTGAGCTACCTGGGTCCTTTCTCTGAGTAATCTCAATCTACGAGGATTCGTTCTTGTCTGCCATCTTCGGCTCCAAGGGAGCCCCTGGACCAACATCCCCCGAACCGACAGTGTCTTCACACAACTCAACGGTGACTGACGCAATGAAGGAGGAATTTCCTACAGAGCAGGGGAAGCTAAAGCGAGCCGTGTGAGATTGGTAGTGGTGAGAGCACGCTTCTGTGATGAATTGCCCTCATCCCCTGCCACGACCACTTCTGGTCACAGCGTATTTATCAAAGCAGAAGTTCGAAGCTTTAGATGAAGGGTCCGAGGTCATGGAGGAAGGCTGGCGGGAGACATGGCCATGGGAGCTACCTCTTCTGCAGCTCATCCTTAACTGCACTCTGGGCATTATAAAGTTTGTCGGAGGAGTGGAACAAACAGCAGCGGAGGATACTGAGAGGGGGCGACAAAGGAAGATGCAAAACTGATTATTAGGAGCATGAAAGCACTGATGGATAGCAATGCCTTGATCCCGAGCCAGATAGTACCCTGAGCTATCTCGAGAGCGAGGAGCTTCAGTCTCGCTAGACCAACTTGAGCGTAAGGGAGGAGAAAGAATGAAAATCAAGCAGAGCGCCATTACAGTTAAACTATCAAACTGGAGAGAGGACAGGAGCTGCATTAATACATCATTTAAGTTTTTGTCCTGAGTCATTAACTCATACCCCATGTGAGGCTGACTGGCGATGGTGATTAGCCATGCGCCCACCCTCCACACCACCTTCGTGCTGCTCGCCAGACTATACACCCGCATCCGGGATGTTCCTCTACCTATTACTAAACATATATTGAAAAATATTTTTTTAAATAATCTATAGCCTCAAGATTAACATCTAATGCAAACAATCAAATAAGATTAGAAAACAACATCTACACTGAAATCAATGCATCTAATGAAAGTAATCAATTGAGATTAGAAATCAACATATACACTTAAATCAATGCATCTAGTGAAAATAATCAAATATGATTAGAAATCCACATCTACACTAAAATCCATGCATCTAGTGCAAGCAATCGAATAGGATTAGAAATCCACATCTACACTGAAATCAATGCATCTATTGCAAGCAATCCAATATAATTAGAAATCAACATCTACACTAAAATCAATGCATCTAGTGCAAGCAATCAAATAGGATTAGAAATCATCATCTACACTGAAATCAATGCATCTAGTGCAAGAAATTTTCTTCGCTTTCTCCCCCATCCATCTAATCTTGAAAAGTATTTTTAATAATTTACAGTCTCAAGATTAAAAATAGTTAATCCATATAATGCAAGAAATCAAATAGGATTAAAAAGCAACATCTACACTGAAACCAATGCATATAATGCAAGCAATCAAATAAGATTAGAAACCAACATCTACACTAAAATCAATGCATCTAGTGAAAGCAATCAAATATAATTAGAAATAAACATCTACACTAAAATCAATGCATCTAGTGCAAGAAATCAAATAATATTAGAAATCGCTATCTATGCTAAAATCAATACATCTAGAGCAAGCAATCAAATAGATTAGAAATCAACATCTAAACTAAAATCAATGCATCTAGTGCAAGCAATCAAATATAATTAGAAATCAACATCTGCAATGAAATCAATGCATCTAGTGAAAGTAATCAAATAGGATTAGAAAACATCATCTACACTGAAATCAATGCATATAGTACAAGCAATATTCTTCCCTCTCTCCCCCTCCATCTATATCTATATATCCTCCATCTCTCCTCTTTTGTCTTTCTATCTCACCTCGCCTTCCCCACCAAACACACATGCACACAGTCTCCATATCTATATATCTCTCTCCCTCTCTTTCTCTATCTCTCTCTTCTTCCCTCTTTTCACCTCCCATCTCTATCTCTATCTCCCTCTACCTCTCCTTTGTCTCTTTATATCACCCCCAAAACATACACACTCTTTTTCCATATCTGTATATCTCTCCCTCCCTCTTTCTCTCCCTCTCTCTTCCCCTTCACTCTTTCTCTCTCTCCCTTCTATCTCTCTTCTCTCCTACTCTCCTCTCACCCTCTATCTCTATCTCCCTTATCACTCCTTCTCTCTCTCTCCACCTTTCTCACTCTATGTATTTATTCTTACCTCCCTGTCCCTTTCCCTCCAACTCCATCTCTCTCTCCCTTTCTCTATCCTCTCTCCTCTGTCCTCTCTCTCACGTTATCTCTCTCTTCCTTCCTCTCTCTCCCTTTCTCTCTCACCTCCATTTGTCTCCCCCCCTCTCTCTCTTGACCCTCCAAATTTGTCAATATATCCCTCCCTCTCTCCTTCTATTCCCACTTCCTTCCATATGTCCTTCTTTGTCTCTCTATCTCACCCCAAAACATACACACTCTCTCTCCATCTCTCCCTTGTCACTCCCTCTCTCTCTCTCTCTCTCTCTCCACTTTTCTCTCTCTATGTCTTTCTTATTCACTCCCTCTCTCCCCCTCCAACTCCATCTCTCTATCCCTCCCTCTCCCTCCTTACCTCTCTCCTTTTCTCTCCTACCTCCCTCTCTCTCTGCCCATCTCCCCCTCGCTCTCTCTCTTCTCTCCAACCTTGTCCCTCTCTCCTTTTCTCTCCTACCTCCCTCTCTCTCTGCCCATCTCCCCCTCACTCTCTCTATTCTCTCCAACCTTGTCTCTCTCTCCCTCTCTCTCTCTCCCTCTCTCTCTCTCTCTCTCTCTCTCTCTTACCCTTCTCTTCATCTCTCACTCCTCTCTTTCTCACACTCTCTCTCTTCATTCCTCCTCTCCCCTCTCCTTTATTTTATCTCCATCTCTCCCTTGTCACTCCCTCTATCTCTCCATATCTATCACTTTATGTCTTTGTTCTTCTCTCCATATATATATCTAGAGTTAATATATATCATGATATATTAATATATATTATAATATAATAAAATATATACAATAAAAAAACTATAAAAAATCAAAATTAAAGATCAAAGCAAATAAATAAAATTAATAGATTAATAATGTTTTTATGGGCATGATAACAAAATTTATAATAAAACTACATCAAATTAATATTTTTAAATATTAGAACTTTGATGTGGAAATATTTATGTCTTTAAAGACTTTATTATATCCATAATATATGGTTTTTCCCTTTAAAGATTCATTTTACAAATATTTAATTAAAAGAAATATTAAAAAAAAATTGGAGAAAGATTTTTGATTCTTTGTGTTGAAGTAACCTTTTTCCTTTGATTTAAGAGATGGTACTGGCTTTACTAAATCTAAGTAAAGATTATTAATATTTTACCTAATTTGGAATGTTAATGTGTGATGGGACCAGCCCGTAGTTCCACGCAATAATGTTAATCAATAGCACAATAATGCACTAATCAATAAGTAAATAATTAAACAGTGATTTTATGGCTTAACAATGGTGATTAGTGGTTAATTGTTGGATGGTTCTGGACTTTGGTTGGGTGGCATTTATGACTAGCATTAACTCTCGCTGTGCTGGCGGTCCTTGCCTTGGTTATTGTTCTCCCGCTCCTTGGTCTATGCCAAAACCCTGTTTACCATGTCATTTGTTCATTTTTGCATTTGTAACTTTGTTGTGTTGAGGGTTTGGTCTATAAGTGAATTTTTGGTTGTGGATGGTTGGAATGAGCCATAGGCTCTACCTACGCTGGCTATGGGCTCTGCTACTTGCTAGTGTGGCTCTGTCGCTTGTTCTGGTGACTGGTTTGCTCGGCTCCTTGGCACAGAATGGTGGTTTGTTCGTTCGTGTAAGAAAAAATGACCATTGTAATTGTCTGTTTAGCTATTTAACTAATATTTGTTCCACTGTCTCATTTCTTTGTCGTTCTCCTGCTTGTTAAGTTTGACTAATGGTGTGCATGCTACAGGTCGCAGTTGCGGTGGCCTCCTCCTGCTCGCAATTTGCTCCAGGTAAACTTTCACTGCATGATTTTTTTTCCTCCTTATCTTTTTTCTGGTTCTAACAAAAATTGTTCCTCGGTCTTAGGTTGTCACCGTGTTTTGTGGCTTAGTTGGCTTGCATTATTCTTGCGCGACTAAACCTCTAGGTAAATATCTTCCACTATGTATACAGTTCATCACCCTTCATTTGCCTTTCACTGTCAACAGTCAGGCTGACAGTCTTGCTCTGTTTTGATTTTGCAGGTCAGGGGTTTGCTCCTTGATGTGGTTGGTGAGAACGCCACAGCTCCTTTTCCGGTAGGCTCTGCCACTATTTCAACTTGTTTTTATTAATAGGTTCTATTGTTTATGTGGACCGAGTCCCGGTTCTTGTCTACTTGGAACTGTTGTGTTGTCGTTCTGCGACATGACTAGTTTGGTACAAGCCCTCTTTTGGAATCCATAGTTGTGTAATGGTTAAATACTGTTTTGGAGCTTGGTACAAGCCCTTGGTTGTATTTCACAGTTCTAGAATTGTCAAGTCTTGTATAGAAGTTAGGCCATCCGAAACCCTCGCCTAGGGTTCTACGGGTTCATTTGGTTCTTTGGTTGTTCGTTAGGTTATACCTGGACTCTGTCATATGTATACAAACATTTCATTTTTGGAATGAAAGGAATTATAGTGGAATTTGATTGTATTTGTTACCTCTGTTCTGAATGTGGTTACTGGGCATTTATTTTCTCGTTCTGGATTGAACTTGTTCGAAACATACACGGTTCTTTCGGTTGTGGACTCCATTTGTTGTTTTCCAGCCTTCGTGCTGGGAATTCTCATGCAATTTCCCTTGCCTTCCTTCTGTTCTTTAGAAGGGAAAATAATGAAAGAATATGCATGCACTGTATCTGCTTATTATGGGTTATTCAATGACTAGGAAAATGTAGATAAACATGTCAGTGACTGTTACAGATGGATTCAAAATGAAAGAAATTTTTTCTCTGTCTTCTACTACTGTACTCATATGCTGAACCCCTCAGAATGATTTACATTTTGTATTTTTACTTGTTTGTCCACAGTTATCTAAACTGTGCATAGTTACTTTTCAGTGGTTCATTCTATTAGTTACATAATTGTTAATTCATTCGATTCTTCTTGCATTGCAAAATTTTACATTTGACATGATTGTATTTTTTTCTAAAATGGAAGAAACAGTTATAAGATAATTACTCATTAAAAGACGGACAATTGTGACAGTAACCCTAACTAACTGTATTGTTCCCTAACTAATCATGAAATTAAAAAGAAAACAAGAAGTCCCTACATTCTACTTTGAATAATTAAACATAAAGAAACCAAACATTGATAAACTTTCCACCTTGGCGGAGACCAACACCAGGTCATGGTGCGCTTAGCTAGATGCTCCTGCAGCAGGCTCGCGGGGTAAAAATAAATCATGACTCCAGTCCATGAGCTTCTCCACTAAATAACCCACCTGCTCTATCTACTTTTTGTCAAGCCACGAACTGTCCTCAATAGGACGATTCTTCCACTTGACCAGATATTGTAGATACTCTTTCCACCGAGTTCGCTTAGCCACCTGAGTGTTGAGGATCCTCTCGATCTCGGGATTTTGAACGTAAGGCATTTGTCTCATCCAAGTTTTACCTCCATCCTGGGTATCCCGTGTAGGTCGTGTTGTACTATCTTCTTCTGGATCAGCAGTGTATGGAAACAGTTATGCCACATTAAAGATGGGCAAAATTCCTATTCCTGGTGGCAACTGTATTTCATAGGCATTTGCTGAAAATTTCCAGAGGACTTTGCAAGGGCCTATCTTCTTGTACTTCAATTTGTTATACACGCCTCTAGGGAAATACTTCTTGCGCAAATGTGCAAATACTTCATCCCCCACATTAAACTGCACTTCTCTTTGTTTCAAATCTACTTACTGCTTATATTTTTGACTGCTGTCCTGCAAATTGATTTTCACTTGCTTGTGGAAATCTTTTATCGCGTTAGCGAAATCTTCCCCATCAGCACTCTGTCTTTCCTGCTGTCTGAGATCTCGCAACTCATGCACTCTGCGAGGATGCATGCCATACAAGATCTGAAAAGGACTGCAACCTGTGCTGCGATTAGGTGAGTCGTTGTAAGCGAACTCTACCTGGGCAAGTACTCAATCCAACATTGATGAAATTTCACCAATCAAACTCCGTAGCAGATTCCCCAGACTTCTATTTACGACCTCTTTTTTCCCGTCAGTCTACGGGTGATAAGCAGAGCTAAAACTTAACTGCATATCCATCTTCTTCCACAGGGTGTGCCAAAAGTGCCATGTAAACTTCACATCCCTGTTAGAGAGAATGGACTTAGGTAGACCGTGTAGCCTGACGATCTCTGTAAAGAACAAGTGGGCCACGTGAGTGGCATCGTTGGTCTTTTTGCAAGGGATGAAATGTGCCATCTTCGAAAACTGGTCTACTACTACCATCACCGAATCATAACCCCGCTGTGTCCTTGGTAGACCTAAGACGAAGTCCAAGCTGACTGAGTCCCACGGTCTACTTGGAATGGGCAATGGTGTGTAAAATCTTGCATTTTGACTGTGTCCCTTTGCCAACTGACACACTTTACATTTGGTCACAAATCTCTGCACATCCCTTTGCATTTTTGGCCAATAATAAAAATGGTTGAGCTGCTCTAATGTCTTGTCTATGCCGAAATGTAAGGCTAGACCTCCACTGTGCTTCTCCCAAGTGACATTCTCTCTCATTGAGCACTCAAGAATGCATAACTATCCTCCTCTAAACAACAGCTTCTCCTGCAAATTATAGTCCAACCATGGACTATTGTCTCTCACTAAAGGATTCTGACATGCTTCATAAGCCTCCTTAAAATCCATGTCAATCTGATACAAATCTTTCAAGTGCTCAAAGCCCAACACTTGTATAGTACTCTCCTACAAGAGTAGGAATCTTCTACTCAATGCATCTACCACCTTGTTGGCCTGCCCGCTAATGTGTTTCAAAAAAAAGGTGAAACTCTGCAAATACTCAACCACTTAGCATGTTTGTGATTCAGCTTGTGTTGTTGCATCACATACTGCAGTGCAGAATTATCCGAGAATAAAACAAACTCATTCCCCAGTAGATAGTGTCTCCAATGCTTCAATGCTTGGAAAACAACATAGAATTCCTTGTCGTAGGATGAATACTTCTGCCTGCTTTCGTTCAACTTCTCACTGAAAAATGCAATAGGTTTTTCTTCTTGGCTAAGTACAGCTCCAATGGCCGTACCACTTGCATCACAACGAACCTGAAAAAGCTCTTTAAAATCTGGCAATCTCAGGATTGGTCTCTCTATGATCTTCTTCTTCAGTAGCTAAAAACTCCTCTCTGCTGCCTCAGTCCAACGAAAAGGCTGACTTGCCTTCTTTATAGTGTCCAACATAGGTGCGCAGATTTCACTAAAATTTCTTATAAATTTTCGGTAAAAACTTGCCCACCCATGAAAACTACGTACCTCAAACAAAATTTTCAGGGATGGCCAGTTGACTATCGCTGCAATCTTCTTTGGTTCCATCTTCAACTCGTTTTCTGCAATCACAAAACCCAGATAAACTAATTCTTTTTGCATAAAAGTACACTTTTTTAGATTTATCAACAGCTTGTTCTGCTGCAATTTTTCCAACACTTTTCGAACATGCCGAAAGTGTTCCTCCCTTGTCTTGCTAAAAATTAATATGTCGTCTAGGTACACTATTACAAACTTCCCAATGTATTCTTTCAGCATTTCATTCATTAATCGCATAAAGGTACTGGGTGCATTGCTCAGTCTGAATGGCATTACCAGCCACTCATACAGTCCCTCATTAGTCTTGAAGGTTGTCTTCCACTCATCCCCTTCTCGGATTCGAATATGATGATACCCACTCTTTAAATCAATCTTGGAAAAATATGATACCCCACTCAGGCAGTCCATCATGTCTTCCATCCGTGGCAGTGGAAACCTGTACCGGATGGTAATCTTGTTGATGGCCCTCGAATCTGTGCATATTCGCCATTCTCCTCCTTTCTTGGGAGTGAGAACTGTTGGAACTGCGCAAGGGCTCAAACCCTCCCTTATCAGCCCTTTATCTAGCAATTCCTGCACCTGTTTTCTGATCTCCTCATTGTCTTTGGGGCTCATCCGATATGCCGCCTTATTCGGCAACCTTGTTCTGGGTATAAAGTCAATATGTTGACTTATACTTCTTTTAGGGGCAGTTTATCTAGCATGTCATCCACTACTATATCACTAAACTCCTACAGCATCTGCTGAATTTACGTGGGTAAATATGACACCTCTGTGTGTAGCAGCACCGTCTTTGGTCTTCTTACAACAGCATAACTCACTTCACTGTCTTCAATCTGCTTCAAAAACTATTTTCTGCCCATTGATAACACTCTCGTCCCACTTGTTTCCGTCATCTCTTCCTCCTTGATGGGCACAAGCATATGCTTGATCCCATCTTTGAAAAACTTATAACAGTTCATCTTCCCTTCATGTACTACTTTCTTGTCATACTGCCATGGCCTATCCAATAGTATGTGACATACATCCATCAGCATTATGTCACAAATGACCTTATCCTTATACCTGTCAATATGGAACTCCACTTCGCATTGCTCATCTACCAATAGCTGATGACCTTTTTTCAGCCATGATACCTTGTAAGGAGTGGGGTGCTTCAATCGCTTCAACCCCAACTTCTCCACCATCTCCATGGCAACCAGGGTGTCTATGCTCCTACTATCGATAATCAGCTTACAACACTTGCCGTGTGACTTACAAATAGTCTGGAACAAAGATTTCCTTTGAGTTTGTTTAGCTGTTTGTTTGGCTGGTTTCAGCAACACCTTGTTCAAAACTAAGGCTTCCCCTGTTTCCGACACATTTTCTACTTCTTGGGGAGGTGCCTCTGCTTCCTTTGGCTATGTGACATACACACCCCTCTGTCCAGCTTGTTTCATCTCAGGACACTCAAAAGATCTATGCCCCACTTGTGGCACCTGTAACATTGATAACTAGCTCCTCTGCCTCGACCATTTCCCTTGCCTTGCTGATATGACCTGCCACCTCTCGTGTTGTCACCTTTCTCTGATGTCCCAGAAGTTTTTGAATTGTTGCCTTCTTCATTACTGTTGGTAGTTTGTCCTCTGTCATAAGACTGTCCTCTTCCTCTGCCAGTTCCCCGTCCTCTCCTAGCACTTTGTTTTCTGGCAATCTTCTCCTCTGCTTTCATAACACTTTGATATGCTTCTTCGATTTTTTTCGACGAAAGAATGCTAATTTGATCCAATATTTCTAACCTTAAACCATTCACATACCTTGTTGTTTTCTCCAGGGTGTCATCCGTATAACTGACTCTTAAATTTACCTGGTAGAATTCTTCAGTGTACTCTCTTACTGTCATCCATTTCTGTTTTAGATTCTGCACTTGCCAATGCAGTGCAATCTGATAATCCTTAGGCAGAAATCTGCCTTTCAACTTGGCCACCGTCCTTGACCATTTCTTGATTAGCAACTTGTTCAACCTCCTTCTCTTTGTTTGGACACTGTCCCACCACAGGGCTACGTGGCCCTTCAGCTTTGTTGCAACGAAATTAACTCTCTAATCTTACTTATCTCTTCACACTCCAAATACCTATCCAGCTCACTGATCCAGTCCAACAGAACCTTCGTGGACAAGCTGCAGTCATAATTTGGGATTTCTGGTTTAGGCTTGCTGCTCGCCAATAGGACTGACCTCAACAGTCTCATTTCTGGCCCTTCTTCATCCGATCCATCTGTTGTCACTACGGCTTCTTCTTTGCTATCATCACCTACCTCTCGATCCCTTCTCCTTCCTGCTTCAACTTCCTCCAAACGGGTAGTAAGGATCCTGATCTCCTCTCTCAATCCTTCATCTGTTGCTCTCTAAGAACCTCTTCCACGTCCTCATCTTCCAACTTCCATTTATCAGGAAAACACTAAGTCCTGCTCTGATACCACTATGATGGGACTAGCCCATAGTTCCACACAATAATGTTAATCAATAGCACAATAATGCACTAATCAATAAGTAAATTATTAAACAATGATTTTATGGCTTAACAATGGTGATTAGTGGTTAATTGTTGGATGGTTCTAGACTTCGTTTGGGTGGCATTTATGACTAGCATTAACTCTCGTTGTGCTGGTGATCCTTGCCTTGGTTATTGTTCTCCCGCTCCTCAATCTACGGCAAAACCCTGTTTACCATGTCATTTGTTCATTTTCACATTTATAACTTTGCTGTGTTGAGGGTTTGGTCTGTAAGTGAATTTTTGGTTGTGGATGGTTGGAAATGAGCCACAGGCTCTGCCTGCGCCGGCTATGGGCTCTGATACTTGCTGCTGTGGCTTTGTCACTTGTTCTGGTGACTAGTTTGCTCGGCTCCTTGGCATAGAATGGTGGTTTGTTCATTCGTGTAAGACAAAATGACCACTGTAATTGTCTGTTCAGCTATTCAACTGATATTTGTTCTACTGTCTCGTTTCTTTGTGGTTCTACTGCTTGTTAAGTTTGACTAATGGTGTGCATGCTACAGGTCGCAGCTGCGGTGGCCTCCTCCTGCTCGCAATTTGATCCAGGTAAACTTTCACTCCATGATTTATTTTCCTCCTTGTCTTTTTTCCGGTTCTAACAAAATTTGTTCCTTGGTCTCAGGTTGTCACCATGGTTTGTGGCTCAGTTGGTTTGCATTCTTCTTGTGCAGCTAAACCTCCAGTTAAATATCTTCCACTATGTATACAGCTCATCACCCGTCGTTTGCCTTTCACTGTCGACAGTCGGGCTGACAATCTTGCTCTGTTTTGATTTCACAGGTTGGGGGCTTGCTCCTTGATGTGGTTGGTGTGAGCGCCATGGCTCCTTTTCTGGTAGGCTCTACCACTGTTTCAACTTGTTTTTATTAATAGGTTCTATCGTTTCTGTGGACCAAGTCTCGGTTCTTGTCTACTTGGAACTGTTGTGTTGTCGCTATGCGACCCGACTAGTTTGGTACAAACCCTCGTTTGCAATCCACAGTTGTGTAATGGTTAAACGCTGTTTTGGAGCTTGGTACAAGCCCTTGGTTGTATTTCGCAGTTCTGGAATTTTCAAGTCCTGTATAGAAGTTAGGCTGTCCGAAACCCTCGCCTAGGGTTCTGCGGGTTCATTTGGCTCTTTGGTTGTTCGTTAGGTTATACCTGGACTCTGTCATATGTATACAAACATTTTGTTTCTGGAATGAAAGGAATTACAGTGGAATTCAATTATATTTGTTACCTTTGTTCTGAATGTGGTTACTTGGCATTTATTTTCTCGTTCTGGATTGAACTTGTTTGAAACATGCCCGGTTCTTTCGGTCATGGACTTCATTTGTTGTTTTCCAGCCTTCGTGCTAGGAGTTCTCGTGAAATTTCCCTTGTCTACCTTCTGTTCTTTAGAAGAGAAAATAAATGAAAGACTATGCATGCACTGTATCTGCTTATTATGGGTTATTCAATGACTAGGAAAACGTAGATAAACATGTCAAAGACTATTACAGATGGATTCAAAATGAAAGAAAAAATTTCTCTGTCTTCTATTACTGTACTCGTATGTTGAACCCCTCATAATGATTTACATTTTGTATTTGTACTTGTTTGTCCATAGTTATCTGAACTGTGCATAGTTATTTTTCAGTTGTTTATTCTATTAGCTACAAAACTGTTAATTCATTTGGTTCTTCTTGCACTGCAAGATTTTACATTTGACATGATTGTCTTTTTTTTGCTAAAATGGAAGAAATAGTTATAAGATAATTACTCACTAAAAGACAGAAAACTGTGACAGTAACCCTAACTAACTGTATTGTTCCCTAACTAATCATGAAATTAAAAAGAAAACAAGAAGTCCCTACATTCTGCTTTGAATAATTAAACATAAAGAAACCAAACACTGATAAACTTTCCACCTTGGCTGAGACCAACACCCGGTCATGGTGCCCTTAGCTGGATGCTCCTGCATCAATGTGGTAATTTTTTTTGTTAAAGATAAATTTATCATCCATTCAAATTCACATATATGATAAAAGGAACTATTAAACGCATGAGATAATTTACTATCCATTCAAATTATATATAATAATACATAGTTGTATTTTAATGATTAAACTTAATCCATTAATAAAATAAAAAAGTTATATATAATCTAAAGATTCAAGTTATATATATAATTTAAGATTCAAACTAATGTTTTGGCGACATTAATAAAATTATTTTTTATTATTTTTTGAAGGCGTGACATACTTACACATCGGGGTCATACTGGGTTGTAGAATGCGCCTCTCGACGCAATAATAGAAGCGGCGAATTCAGATCTCGGTAGTGTTGGTAGGCGGTAGATTGAAAATATTTACAGACAACTAAGCGACCTGAGTATTTCGAAGTTCAAATTTCTTCCACATGAATAATCCATGTTGTTATCTAACTACACGAAGTATGAAGAAACTCCATCCTCTCGATTGTTATCCTTGAGAGACTATTCTCTTGCAGCGGTAATGGAAATCTATTCTCTTTTCTCCTATATTATGACATTATTTTATTTGAATCTCTTTGTCATTCCTTTTGGGCCTTCCGCACTTCAATCATCTAATCGTTAGCATCATTGTCATCTCAGTAATGCTTTTGATAGAGAGTTTATGTTTGGATTCATCTTTACAATCACATATGATCCATAACACTCATTAACCACTTCTTGGAAACCTAATGTTTTTCTCTACGAGTGGAGAGGGATCAGATGTAGCCGGCGCAGACAGAGAGTGGTTTCACTCAATGTTTCAATCATGGGATTGTGAGGTACAATCTCTCCTCTTCTCGACAATCTCTCCTTTCTTAGAATACTTGACTTGAGCAATAATAGTTTTCATGATCACATTCCCTATTGATTGGGAAATTTGTTTCGCTTGAATATGCTTTTTATGTCTATGAATCAACTCCAAGGTTATATTCCCCTCACTCTTCCTATATGTCGTAGTTCACAAAACTTATCTATGACCACTAACCATGTCATAGGAAACATTCCCTCTGAACTATGCATTCTCTTTAATTTATGATTCGTTAACTTAGAAGATAACAATATCACTGGTACAATCTCGGCCTGCTTGGGAAACATATCCTCTTTGGACGTTATAGATTTGGGTAGATGAAAACAAGCAGCTCTCAAGTGAGCACACTGCACCTGGATACTGCCCAAGCAGAACTGTTGTTTCAATTAATCATTACAAACAGAATATATAAGTTTACACCATAATAGAGAGAATTCGAACTAACACCTAGAAAATAGGAACTAATCCTAATCTAGGACACATGCTCAGCTGTGAAATAAATTCTCTCCAATAATACATATTCTCCATTAATTTCAACACTCCCCCTTAATGGAGAAAGGGTTCATCTATACTCCTAACAACTCCCTAAACATGTCAAATTTAATCCTCCCAAGGGGCTTAGTAAAAATATATGTTGCATTATCACAAGTATTAAAATATTCAATAAAACTTTCCTTAGTTTGAACCTTCTCTCTAACAAAATTAAACTGAGTATCAATATGTTTTGTGTTTTTGTGAAACACAGGGTTGTTCGCCAGCTTGATTGAGCTTTGATTGTCACATCTAATTACTATTGCATCTTTTTGTTCTTCTTCAGCATCATGGATAAGTCTACTCAACCAAATAGCCTCACACGTGGCTGCGCACATTGCCTATGTTAGGAAACCAGCTCACAAAAAGATAGAAAAGTTAGATCAATGCCTTAGAATTCAGCATCTTTGGGGGGCAACCTCCTTTACATTACACAAATAAACAATTCTTGGATGATACAAATGACTAAACCTCCCTTCTATATATAGGAGTCTAAGGGGTCATAATATAATCAAGCTGACATAACAGTAATAACATAAGGGCACAATAATAACAATAGTGGGTTTTCTATGGGGCACACTAATAACAATATGGGGACAATAGGGGAACAATAATAACCATAAGGGATACAATGACAATAGTAATGGGGGAAATCCAACTGAGATAGTTATAGGGACATAACATGCCCCTCTTCTGTTCTCTCTGTATATATGAGTTTGGTCGCTCATTGCTTGAGTAGTTCTGGATGCTTCTGTAATAAAATTCTCAAATTCCTCCCATGTGTGAATCTTCAGCGGATAAAGTTCTCACTTGATGAAAATACTCTGAAAATATAGATCGATTTCGATAGGCCTTTGTTACGAGTTCTTGCTTTCTATCACTGCTGTCCCTGGTTCCAATATGAATTTTTTCCTTCCTCATCAAAGTTTTCTGGCAATATTGTTTGAATTGGGAGCTTGTCACCTATAATCTTCTTTAAACATGAAACATGGAAAACTGGGTGCACTCGGGAAGTTGCAGGAAGCTCCAGTTTGTATGCCATAGTACCAATCCTTTGCAACACCTTGTATGGACCATAATGCTTTGGTGATAATTTATTATCCTTCCTAGCTTGCTTGAGGGACATTTGTTTATATGGTTGTAGCCGTAGGAATACCCAGACACCTACATCAAAACTTCTTTCACTGCAATATTGATCTGCCTATTGTTTCATTCTATTATGCGCTAACGTGAGATTATTCTTTAAGAGTTGGAGAACTTGTTGTTGATGCTCGATGTGATGTTCCACTGATTGAACCTTAAAATTTTCTCTTAAATATGATGTGATGGATGGTGGATGATATTCATAAAGTCCCATAAATGGGGTAATTTTTTCTGAAGTATGGAAGGAAGTGTTATACCACCATTCAGCTAGAGGCAACCATTTGACCCATTGTGTTTGTTTATCAGATACAAAGAAACGAAGATATCCTTCCAAAAATTTGTTTACTATTTCAGTTTGCCAATTAGATTGAGTATGATAAGATGAGCTATGAACTAACTGAGTGCTGAGATAAGAAAATAATTATGTCCAAAAATTTCCAGTAAAAATGGGATCTCTGTCGCTTACAATAATCTTTGGGTTTCCATGTAGCTTTTGAATTGCTTCCATAAATGCAGTAGAAACTGTACTAGCTTTAAATAGATGTGATAATGCACAAAAGTGTTCATACTTGGTAAGTCTATCAACTACCACCATGAAGACACTCTTTCCTTCGGACTTGGGTAAATATATGATAAAATCCATTGGAAACTCCTCCCAACATTGGCTTGGAATGGATAAGATTGTAATAGACCCGAGGTCTTAATTTTTTCAACTTTATTTTGTTGGAAAACCAAACATTTCACCACAAACTTTTGAATATCCGATTTAAGGCCATCCCAAAAAAATTCCTTCTTAACCCTCTGGTAAGTTTTTAAAAATCCTAAGTGCCCTCGTAAGGGAGAAGTGTGCAATTCCATAAGAATATTTTGTTTGAGTTGGGAATTCTTACATAGGTATAAGTGATATTTGTACCATAACAAATCATTTTTCCAGCTAAATGTATCAGATGCACTGGGATATTGTTGTAACTTTTGGATGAGTGCCCACACTTCTTCGTCATTTTTCCATTCATCCCTTGCTTCGTTTATCCAATCTAGTTGGATAATAGAAATAGCGCACAATGATGCTTCCACATCCTCATCCTTTCTTGAGAGTGCATCTGCCACAACATTTGCTTCCCTTTTTTGTAGATGATTTCAAAGTCATAACCCAACATCTTTGTGACCCATTTTTGTTGCTCTTCAGAGGATAATCTTTGTTTTAAAAATTATTTAAGACT
Source organism: Pinus taeda (assembly GCA_000404065.3). Classification (NCBI taxonomy): domain Eukaryota; kingdom Viridiplantae; phylum Streptophyta; class Pinopsida; order Pinales; family Pinaceae; genus Pinus; species Pinus taeda. The sequence continues at coordinate 39,431 of APFE030581494.1, forward strand.
ATCATAATCCGTTTTTACCTTGAAGTGTTTTCCCATTAGGTAGGGTCGCCATTTCTTAATTGCATGTAGTATTGCCAACATTTCCTTCTAATAAATAGCTTTGTGTAAATACTTTCCTTTGATTGGACGACTTTCGAAAGCAATGGATCTTTCATCTTGCATTAAAACAACACCAATTCCATTTCCTGAACCATCACATTCCACAATAAAGGTTTTTGTGAAGTCCAGCATAGCTAAGACCGGTGCTTGGCACATTGCCTCTTTAAGATGTTTGAAGACCTTCGTTGCTTCTGGAGTCCATGAAAATGCATTTTTCTTCAATAATATTGTTAGATGTGTTGCTATTTTCCCATAATTCTTAACAAACTTGCGATAATACCCTGTCAACCCGAGAAATCCTCGCAGATGCTTTATGGATGTGGGGATTTTCCATTCCTTAAAGGTTTTAATTTTGCTAAGGTCTACCTTAACACCTTCATGAGATACAATATGACCCAGATATTTCACCTCTTGTACTCTAAAGAAACATTTGGAGCTTTTTACATATAATTGTTTCTCCTTCAATAGTTTGAGCACCCTGTCAACATGTTCAACATGATCCTTCCAAGACTTGTTGTAGATTAGTATATCATCAAAAAATAATAACACAAATTTTCTGAGGAAGGGTTTGAAAATGGAATTCATCAAACCTTGAAATGTAGAAAGTGCATTGGTAAGACCAAAAGGCATGACCAAAAATTCATAATGACCCTCATGAGTTCTAAATGTTGTTTTTGGAATGCCTTCAATCTTTATTCTGATTTGATGATATCCTGAACGAAGATCCAACTTGGTGAAGTAAATTAATCCATGCAATTCATCCAATAATTCATCAATGACATGAATAGGAAATTTATCTTTAATACTGAGCTTGTTGAACTCCCTATAATCTAGACATATTCATCATGATCTATCTTTCTTGTGCACCAATACTACTGGAGCAGAGAAAGAACTTTGACTAGGTTGAATTATACCAGCCTCTAGCATTTCTGCAACCATATGTTCAATTTCACTCTTTTGGGCATAGGGATATATGTATGTCCTGACGTTTGGAGGAACACTTCCTGGACTCAAATGAATAGAATGATCATGATCATAAATAGGTGGGAGGCCTTTGGGAGTCTCAAATACCTTGGAATGATTGTCCAAGATGTTTTGGAGATCTGGAGAAATAGATGATTTCGATGTGGGAACCTCTAGTGAAAATAATTGTGCAATTACGCCTCGTTGTTCCTTCTTTAGAAGCTTTGTCATACCGTTAGAGCTAATTATCTTTTCCGGTTTCCCTACAATACCCCTTAATTCAACTTCCTTTCCTTCTGCACAAAATTTCATGAAAAGTTCTTGAAAATTAAAAGCTATTGTACCCAAGGATTGTAGCCATTGGACTCCTAGTACAACATTAACACCACCCATTGGAATGAAAAGCATTAGGCTATTTAATACATATTCTCCTATAGATAGTTTGATATTATCGCATTTTCCAAAGTAATTTATAGTTCTTCCACTTGCAACCATCACTTAACACTCTGGTGTTAGATATAGGAAGCAATTCAATTCCTTGGCTATCTTACAATGAATAAAATTATGGGTACTTCCTGAATCAATCAACACTATTAACTTTTTCTTCTTGATATGTTCTTCTATCTTGATAGTTTGAGGAGTGGTAATTATTGAGCAAAATAATTTCCATTAGATTATTAACATAAATTATCAACCCAGGGTCAGTGGACTTGTGAGGCATACTTGCACTATATGTGTTAGAGATTAATTCCAATTTCTAAAGATAAATATAATCTAAAAAAGCGCAAATGGAGTAGAAAATAAATACAATGACTAAGTTCTAATGCCATTCCCTAATATCCCAATGTTACTCAATCGTGGAAAAGGTGAAACATTTCATATGAGCAAGTAGTCAGGGCTATTAGATATGGCCAGGAGCCATTGCGAATAGCCTCTGACATTTGGTGGACTCTGCCTCTTGCTTGCCGAAAAATTATTGCAGGCTTTTGTTCCACGTGATTGAAAGTTTCCAGGGCAGAATTACACCAAATATGTAGACAGCGACATTCGAGACCAGAGGTGCATCCCTTCCCTGAATTGGAAAGAGGGGTGTCACTGTTCCTTACAGGTGTGAAATTAGAAGAATACCGGGAATTACCCTTTGTGGAAGCCAATAGACAGAAAGTTTTGTGGACAGGGTTCGATCCCTCACAGCACTTTCGTTGGCTTTGATACCAGTTGATGGGATCAGAAGTGAGCATAGAAGCATAGACAAACACAGCAGAGGAGCACAGACAAATGGACAAAAAGATAGAGATCACAAATAAAAATGGAGAACACACAATATAAGTTTTTTCATTAATGGAAGGTCTGGTCTTAGGTTGCTTTATAGATGAGCACAAAGCTGATAAAAATTAGCTAGATGTAAAAGTCATGTGTGGTAGATTCAGCTGCAAACTGCCCTAACTTTCGCCATAGACGGCAAAGTGGCGCCGAAAATTTCAATTCAAGTTCACATTTAACAACAATCACCATTTTTGTTACATCTTCATCTTTGAAACCTCATCCTCTCCCCAAAAAAAAATGTACATGCTTTGTGATCATAGTTCGAGGAAGGCTTTACAACCTGTAGCATCTTATGTAGCAATTGCCCAAATTCCGCAAGACCGACTTGAATATTAACATTGAAAAAGTATTGTTGAGCAGACAATTTTGGCTTCAAACAGAGTCCCAAGGTCT
>APFE030581498.1:0-12102 GCA_000404065.3 Pinus taeda
GTTGTAACTTGCTTTGTGATTGCAAGTACTGTAAGGGCTGATGGTCGGTATCTATAACAGTTTCTTTGCCCATCAAATAGTGTTTCCACTTTTTGACGCTTTGTACCAATGCATACAACTCCTTATCATAGGTAGGATAATTTACAACAGCACCATTAAAAGTTTCAGAATGAAAAGAAATAGCCTTACCATGTTGTAGAAGAACTGCACCCATGGCATAATCACTAGCATCGGTTTGTATCTCAAATGGTTGTCTCAAATCCGGTAATGCAAGGACCGAAGTTGAACTAATATTCTCTTTCAAAGATTTGAAAGCTTTTTGTTTCTTGCCTCCCCATTGGAAAGCACACTTCACACTTGTTACTGCATGCATAGGAGCTACTATAGAAGAGAAGTTAGAGATGAACTTCCTCCAATATTGAGCTGCACCCAAAAACTTCTTACCTCTGTAATGGATTTGGAGTAGGCCACTTCACAATAGCCTCAATCTTAGCAGGATCAATTCTCAAAGCACCTCCTCCTACTATGTGTCCCAAATAAACCAAAGAAGTCTTTCCAAATTCACACTTTGACATTTTAAGAAATAACTGATTCTTCTTCAAAACATTAAGTACTTTCCTAACATGCATGACATGATCTTCTCTAGACTTGCTGAAAATTAAGATGTCATCTAAGTAGACAATAACGAAATCATCAAGAAAAGGATGCAAGACATCATCCATTACCCGCATGAAAGTTGCAAGTGCATTGCACAAACCAAACGACATCACAAGCCATTCAAAGAGTCCTTGTTTGGTTTTAAACGTTGTCTTCCAAATGTCACTTTCTTCAATTCTTACTTGATGATATCCACCGCGCAAGTCTAACTTAGTGAAATATCGAGCATCTTTCAGCTGGTCTAGCAAATCATCTATCCTTGGGAGTGGGTAACGATTCTTTACCGTTATCTTGTTCAAGGCCCTGAAATCAACACACATACGCCAAGTGCCATCTTTCTTTGGAATCAGTACAATCGATGACCCACATGGCGAAGTACCTGGCCTTATGAAACCCTTGTCCAACAAGTCCTTGATTTGCTTCTTTATTTCAACATTCTCCATAATAGACATGTGGTACATGCCTATGTTTGGAAGAGGACAATCTGGATACAAATGGATTTCAAGCTGAATCTCCCTCTTAGGAGGCAAACCTGTTGGCTCCTGAAATATCTCATGATATGCATCAACTACATCATACAGATCTAATTTAAGTTTTGGATCACAATTGTCAAATTTCTCATGATTCACATCAACCTTGGGCCTAATCATAAGAAGAACAAAATTCTTACTTGAATTGACCAGCCTTTTTACGTGTCCTGCATTCACCATCGCTATATTTGTCTTCTTGCGATGAGCTCTAACAATGAACTCCTTTCCATATTTGAAAAGATGATATTTTTTTTCATGGCGATGAAAGATAGCTTTCCTGTCAAACAAGTAAGGACTTCCCAAAACAATTCCTGCTATATTAAAAGGTACCACATCAAGTTCAACTGTGTCAATAAAATGTGCAGTAATTGCAAAGCGCAATGTGCACTTTCTTGAAACTTGTAAATTTGCATCCTTGCAAATCCATCCAAGTGGATATGGCTTCGGATGTGGAACGGCCTCAAGTTCAAGCTACCTGACCAAGTCTTCTGATATAAGGTTTGCTTGTGACCCACTATCAAAAAGTGTGTCAATCTTAGTATGTTTTGAAATCACCCTCACATGAAACAGTTCAATTCTTTCTTCCTCATTAGGAGCTTGTACATGACAGTTTGAGGTACTAGTGCTGGCTGGAATTTCCATTTCTTTTCCCTTCAAGTTTTTCAAACAAATGGCTGTAATTTTGGTTTCATCACCTGAATCATCCCCTAAATCTTGTGGTGTAGATGTAGTAGTAGCAGTTTTCTGTTTCCCTTTGGATTTGTTAAATTGAGGTCTTTTTTCAGGATGTAATTTCCAATAGTTTTTCTCCTCATGGCTTGGTTTAGAACAGTGTTTACAGATAACTTTCTCACTCTCCTGTTTAACAGATGCATTCTTTTTGCCCTTTCCCTTGGAGGTTTTCTCTTTGTTTTTCCCCTTGGCGGGCTTGTTTCTACCCTCTTCATATGTGATTTTTCCCCTTGCCTCTAAATGGGTAGCTTGGACACAAACCTCATCCAGGCTAGTAGGGTTAAACATCAAGATGGTGTGTCTAAGGTAGCTATGCAAGCCACCAATATATTTCAGCAAGGTTTCCTGGGTCTGTAAATCTACCCCTAACAAAAGAGCTCTTCTCTTGAATTCTTGGGTGTAGTCTTGAACACTCTGACCCTTAAGTTGTTTGAAATTTTGCCAGTTCATAGTGGCTTTCTGCATGTGAGCAAGAGGATTAAACTGTTTTTCAATGGCTAACAGAAATTCAGTCCATGTTAAGGTAACCTTACCAAATTTCTTGATCTCCCCTTTGGTCTTGGCCTCCCACCAGACCAATGTTGCTCCATCCATTCTCAAAGAAGCCAACTGAATCTTTGTGGCATCATCATGCATATTTTGGATCCTCAAGTAAACTTCCAACTGTCTAATCTAGTTGTCAAGCTTTTCTGCATTCACTTCACCATTAAACATAGGTAATTCGAATTTTACATCAAGCTTCAAAAAAGGACTTTTTCCAGAGGATCTATGTTTATGCACAGAAGAAGAAGACGAGGATGAAGAGGAAGGAGGTGACGATGGGGGTGGTGGATCAGCATTACCTCCATGTCCTTTCTTGGAATGATCATCATCCTTCTTACCTCCTGAAGAACCCTCTCATTCATGTGGATGTTTGGACCCTTCTCCAGCCAATTTCTCATTTCTTTCTTGGTACAATATCCTCACCATTTCAGTGAGGTCCAAGAAAGCCTTTCTGAAGACTCTTTCTTCTTCTTTTGGATCCATGTCTGCAGGAATTTCTCCTTCCTGTTTAGACATTCTTGAAGCTTTTGTTGAGACTCTTGAGGGTGAAATTGAAGGTGGAGGTGATGGCTCTCTGGCCTTCCTTGACTGAGGATTCTCTCGTTCTCTAGTCAACTGTCCTCCCCCTCTTTTAAGTTTCAACTTGGTAAGCATCATTACTTGCAAGACAGTTAGAAGATCTTTGCACAAAAACAATCAAGAGACAACTACACCAGAGATTGACTGAAAGGGCGTTTAACTACTTTGCAATTGTATAACAAGAGCATTTCTAAGGCTTCCTGGCTTATTTCAGGCTCTGTCTATAGCTTATTTGACTGCTTTTGATACAAAGAAACAACAACATAGCTCTGATACCAACTTGATCTGAATTTGAAACTACTTGTAGATGGTTTGCAAGGTATTCAATTCAGTAATAAACATGTTTAAAGATGTCCATGTCTTGCAGTAAAAAAACAAATGAAATTTTCAGCTGTTCATGACCCATTTATGTATAGTAGAATTATTTCCTTTTACTGTTTAACACACTAAAACGAATTTGTTCAGCAAAATAAATCAACCACAGATGCAAACGAAGTTGATAAAGCAGTTCATCCCTCCTGGGCTACGTCTGTTGGGTCCAAGGCTCCCAAATGGGACTGTCCTCGTTTTAATTAAATGCTCAAAATGAATATACAACTGAATAAAAGCCTCTACATGTGGAATAGACTGTAAAAACGGATTCAGAACACTTGAATCCTTCAGGATTGACCACTGGTTCACCTCCAATGGATACCTGCAACCCAATACAACTCTCACAATACTGGGCCTTGGTGGCTCCTAGAACTTTCACAGTGCCAAAACTCTGCAAATGACCTTAGATGGCTGTAAAAACCATGCCAATGGCTTCAGTAGGTCGAAGAGACCCAAAAATAAAAAATAAAAATCGTTCGAAACAGACTTTCCTAGCCAAAGTTATGGCCCATTAAAGTTTTCCTCCAGTTATGCCTAGAAAAACTCCAGCTAACTTTAGTTGGAGTCCAGTTAACTCCGCCAATTATGGAGGGTCCGCCAAATTCACCACCTCCGCCAAAATCTCCACCAAATCTGGACCTGACCTTCGGATTTAACTGTCGGTCTTTAATACGCATGTGAACGTTCTCAGCGGTTTTGGATTTGCCTCGGAGTTTGAGTCGAATTTTTTGGTGAACTGTTGGTTTAACTCACCGTTAAATCCGCGTTCGTTTTAAATGTGACCAAGTTTAACTTTAACCTTGGCGTTTTCCACTGGCGGGTAGGCTTAAGCCTACGGTTCCCGGGCTGGGTCGTATAGCATGGGGGCTAGCCCCCTTGGGGCCCCGCCCAAATGAAATTTAAAATTCATAAAACATTTGCGCCACCCATATAACATGACTCATCCTTTGGCACAGTGGTAAAACGTTGCGTTTGTCCCGGGCAGGTAGCGGGTTCAAACCACAGACCTACCACATAACTTTTAAAATTTGCGCCCATACGCTGATGTCACCTTGGGCCACGTGGTGGCCTCTGGGCTTGCCACATGGCATCTTGCCATTTGCTGCCCAAAAAGGAATATTCCCTGGAATATCCAAGGAATATTCCTTGGAATATTCTATGGAATATTCTTTTTTTTTTTTGAAAAATTAAAAAATTAAGGGTTATTGGGCGATTTTGTTTTTGGCATAACTTTCTCATACGACGACCTTTTTTCGAACCATTTGCAGTGCCAGAATCAGGAGGATGAGCTCTATCCAGTTGTTTAGGTTTGAGTTGGTTCTAAGCACTTTCATTTTTGAGCATTTTACGACACTTGGGACATGAGCCCCTGATTAGTTGGTGACTGATTAAGTTGAGGAGAACCAATGGCCTTCCAATAGGAAAGTGACATGGTACAGGTTGAACCACCTTCTTCCACAATGGTTTGATGGATAGCCTTACTTTGAACAACAACCTGGATCATAAAGGCCAATTGTGGAGGAAGTTTGGGTGTATGATTCTCGTGATTAAAGACCACAAGACTTGAATTCGAAGGATCTACGCCTCCAATTGTGGGAAGTAAATATCTATTTTGGGCGGGACAATTATACAAAACCTCAAGAGTTGACGTAACAAAAAGAGCTTGAGCGAGGTCTTCTACTATATTATAATTATGTGCAACTCTTGCACGAGGATTAAATGTTGATTTGTGAATAACGCCCTTGGGAGGTTTAATAGTCAATTCAGTCGGAACCACATCTAGAGAATGATTTGAAGGAGATGAGGTAGAACTATCAAGTTGATTAGTAGCCTTACCAGTCGAGGGATTCAGGTTGCCATAGTCTTTATCTCTCGTAGCCACCATGATTTCATTTTCCTGTTTGGAGGAATATAACATCATAATCAAGGAAGAATAAGATGGATCCCATGTAACCATGTTCGTCTCCTATTTAGGAAAGGGATCTACTAACACATCATGCATGACATATTTCTGTTCGATGTGGATAGTCCCGGGTAAAATATTCCTCATTACAGATTAAGCAAGGATAATGAGGTTTCTATTTGTCTTCAGGAGACTGGTTATTTTGTTGGTCCTACAAAGAATTATCTTTCTTCTTCTTTCCTTTTCCTTCTTCTTACTTCTGAGTTGCTGCGATTTACCTTTCATAGATTGGACGACATTAATCTCAGAAGTAGTCGAAGGAGTAGTAGAGGATGGGTTTTGAGTAGCCGCAATAGGAGATGAACCAGATAGTTTACTCATTGTCTGTTGGCTAACATAAAAATCACGCCATCAAAGACATGTGATTATTTGGTAGGAGGTGGTGGAGCAATGTGCTGAGATCTCGAAGCATTGGGTATTTTATCGTAGAGCGTGTCAGATTGTGTATAGATGAGATCAAGATATTGGGCGTGACCAATAACTTGTTGTTCAGTAATGACTCCACTTAACATCTTCAGTTATGGATGGTAACAAATATTTGATTAACCATTTAGCCAATAATTGATCGAGAATGAAGGTTTTGACCAATCAACGCCGACATCTCCACTCATGAATATGATCTGATATATGGGTGGAGTCAAATTGTTTGAAAGAGGTCAAGAGTTTGGTTTTGGTTTCATAACAAATAAGAAACTCAAAATGAGTTAGAAATGTAGTTCTTAAGGCATTGAAGTTGTTGAAAGAAGCTTGTGGCAATTCAATATACCACTTAGCTACTGTACTAGTAAGAGTTATCTAGAAAAGTCGTAAGTGTATAAAATCATGATTTAAAGAGTTAGATGAACACCATAAATGATATATCGTAAGATGAGTAGATGGGTCTTCTCTAGGATTTCCATTGAATTTGGGATGGTCACTCAGAAATTTTGTAGGAATGTTCGATCACCAAGGAGAGTGAAAAATGGGATAATGTGTAAGTCAGATTAAATCTAGAAGCTTAAGAGTTGCAAGGAATGACAACTTCCTTTTAAATTATGCCTAGGAAGTTTGACCTTGACGGTGAAGATTAACCTGTGGTGAAGGATACCCTAGGTATGATGGAATAGGTTGGGCCACAAGTATTATAATTATAACCGAGTTATCCAGTTCCATAAAAACCTTGATAGGATTGAAATGACTGTGTTTGAAGTTGTTGACCTTGATAAAGCATTTGGTGAATGGGATTTTGACGAACATGTGCTTGCGAAATAACTTGGTATGGTTTCCCAGAGGAATTTTGCAACATCCCTAGATTAGGTTGACTCGTTTGTGCTTGTGCCATGTCATGTAAAAGTTGTTGTACTTGCATTTGAAATGTGGGTTGACCATGTGGTGGAGGTTGGGTAGGTGGGAGTTGAGATATCCCATATACTGATGGAATAAGTTGCATTTGAGATGCAACTTAGATGGTTGACTCACTTGAGATACAACTCGGGCATATTGAGGTACATGTTGGCAAGTAGGTGTTGACAATAATACTGAGAGGGGGGGTGAATCAGTATTATCTTATTCTTTTACCAAATCTTTCTTATTTATACTTTGAATTATTTTTGCATACCAATACCATAAATAATGAGCATGAGCAAGGAAAGCAGACAGTCACATCAAAGAACACCAGATATAAGGTGGAAACCCAATGTGGGTGAAAACCACCTGCTGCAATATGTCTCTATCTTCTTTCAAATTAGAAACTCCTTTTACAATGGTCTTGTACTGGTGCAGTCCTTTACCAGTACGCAGGCTGCAACCTGCAGAGAGCTACAACTCTCTCTCGTTTTCCAGTCTCTCCTGGAAGGGAGCTACAACCCCCTACTTCTTTTCAAGGACCACTTTTCATAAATTTTCAAACTGGTTCCATATACATCAAATGATCATCAAGTACATGTAAATTATACAGTCAGCTACAATAACCAGATCAACAGTAACGGAACTGAACCCAGAACACCTTATCAACAAGAAAAATTCAACCAACAGAAGATCTTAACACAGATACGCAGTTTTCTTCTTACTGGCCTGCGTCGCTACGCACTTCACCCTCTGCTTCTCTGTGTATACTCGCAGAGTTACTTCTGCTATACTGCATGGCCATGCACTACTCCTTTCCCTGATCTGCGTACAGTATGCACTAAAATGTACTATCGCGCCGCGTACTGCACAGAAAGCATGCACCCAGAAGAACTATCGCGCCGCGTACTATCACAGTAGGTATGCATCCAGAAAGACTGTCGCGCCACGTACTCAAACAGTAAGCACGCACCTAAAACACTGTCGCGCTGCGTACCCACGCAATTTCACCTTTGTCGCCTCTGCGTACCTACGCGCTGCCCCTTCGTCTCTTCTGCGTATCCACGCACTGACCCTTTGTTTCCTCTACGTACCCACGCACTGTCACTGTCGATCACTTGCGCACCTATGATTAGGGCCAAAATATAGTCAGATACTCAGATCTGATCTTGTGCTCGAGAGATCACCCTTCACAGATTCGCTTCCAACTTCTCTTCTAAAGATCAAGCTTTTAAAACGAGAACCCAATATCAGATCTTAAGATATTCAACACACCAAAAAATACTAAAGCCAAATGATCTCCTTAGCTTTATATAGGCATGATCTTCCTTAAATCATGGACTAATACCATGGGCCGACACCATAATAACACAAAACCGTCGTCTAAATACCATGAGAAACCCCACGAGTGGGCGCTTTACTGTCTTGAAGTGTGTGCACTGGGGTACGCACCCCATGAATGGGTAACCCATGTATTTGGACGCGGTCCCTGCACGGTATACCTGCGGGTACGCACCTCCTGAACTGTTCTTCTGCGTACTTGTTTATTTTCATCAAAATGAGAGCCATGCCATGGGTGTTGCCATCAAGTACAACATCTGAAACATATAATTATACCAGAACCATAATGCCAACACACAGGGTATCATCAGATCAAGATTGCACTAGAGGATAGGAGTAAGAATACCTTCACTACTGAATGGGGCTATTTTCAATATACAGTTATGCTTTTCGGACTTAAAAATTCCCATGCAATCTTCTCTACGGTTGTAGTTGTAGCTTTCAAAGAATTTATTCACAAGTTTTTGGAGGTTTACTTTGATGATTGGACAATGTTTGGGTTAGTAAAGAGACATGTTGTCAGTCTTTGCCTCATGTTGGATACTTGTCGAAAGTATCAGACAACCTTAATATGAAGAAATTTATATTTTGTGTACCCTATGGGATACTTTTGGGCCATGTTGTTTGAAAGTAGGATTTGATGGTAGACCCTGCCAAAATTGCAGTAATTATCAATTTGGAGCCTCCAAAGAATGTCCGCAATTTGTAGGTGGCTGCTTATCTTACAAGAATATGAATTTGAAGTAATTGTGAAGTTAGGGTGATTGAATGCTGGAATAGATCACCTCTCGTGGATTGAGAATGGTGATGAACCTACAAATCTGGAGGAACAGATGCCTGATGCATAAATATTTGTTGTAAATGTTGCAGATGACCATTTTTCAGACATAATCTAATTCTTGTCTATAAGTACATCTCTTGAAGGGTATACAACACAACAAAAGAAAGAATTGGTGGTATGGGCTGCAGATTTCTTCGTTATTGCTGGACACTTATATAAAATGGGATCGGATGAAATATTGCTTAGGTATGTCCTAGAGTATGAACAACAAAGTATCCTCATTCAAGCTCATGGAGGGGTTGCAGGAGGGCATTATGTGGGAAGAGAAATTGCACAGAAGATCCTATGATCAAGACTATGGTGGCTGACTGTGCGTAAGGATTCGAAGGCATATTGTAGGGAATGCGATGTTTGTTAGAGAATGGGGAGGCCGTCGCAAAGAGATTAATTTCCTCTGAACCTGCAAGTGTCATTACAGGCGTTTGATAAGTGGGCAATAGACTTCATGGGACCAATTCAGCCACTAAGAAAGAAGACAAAAGCTCGATACATCATTACAACGATCGAATATTTAACTAGGTGGGATGAGGCACAGCCTGTGAAGGGTTGTAGTGCGGCCACAACTGCGAAGTTCAATTTTGAATACATTGTCTCGGTTTGGCTGCCCTAAAATATTGATGAACGTTAGGGGTTCACACTTCTTGAATGAAACAATTGCGGATTTTCTTGAAGAATTCCAGATGTATCACCATAAAAGTACGTCTTATCATCCTCAAGCGAACGACAAAGTAGAATCCTTTAACAAAATTCTGGAGAATACCTTAACGAATATTTTCAATGCAAAGAGGAATGATTGGGATGTGTGCATACCAGCTATTCTATGGCCGTATAGAACTACCTACAAAACATTGACTGGAAAAACACCGTTCAGACTGGTTTATGGACAAGACGTGTAATTCCGATGGAGTACATCGTGCCAAGTTTGCGGATTGATGCAGTTACATACATGGTCGATCGAGATATCATGGAAGAACATCTTGTGCAACTAGTTGAGTTGGAGGAAGATCGATTCTTGGTGGGATTTAATCAACATGTGCAAAAATATCATGAAAAGGAATGGCATGATTGCCATATTAAACAACACACCTTTAAGAATGGAGATTTGGAATTGCTGTACGATAATAAGTTCACAAAAGTTTTCGGGAAAGTTCCAAATGCATTGGCTAGGGCCATATATTGTTAAGGAGATTAAGGATGGAGGCACAGTTCAACTCACGAAGCTGAATGGGGAGTTGTTTCTAGGAAAGGTCAATGGGAGTCAGTTAAGTTGTATAGGGGTGATCCCACCCCTACACGATGACTATATGGATGCGGGATAGTCTTAGTAGTCCAGGCAGTTGCGAAGTGGAAGTGTTGCATGACGAATCGAGGAAATGTGTAGAGGAGAGCTGCGCCAAAGGAGCTACGCTAACACGGTGGGTCCCACACAGCCTAGCCAAAAAGTGACCTTTGGAAGCACTGTAGATGATTGAATGGTAATTTTTTCAAGAATATATTTGGAAATATTTCGCCAAAAGCACATTAATGACAAGGATCTGGAGGGAATAAATGGATTTGAATTCAAATTACACTATAAATACAACATCTCGCTCAACATTCGAACACTTTGCTTCTTGAGAATTGTACTTGAGCTTTTGCACTTCAGTTTATCTTAATAGTATTTCTATATGTCTGCAGAAGTGTGGGAAGTACTCTGAGAGAAGAACTTGTAGCCAGGATTCATGAATTTAATGGATTGGTAGCGTGGAATATTCCTGGAGAGAATGATGGCAACTCAACCTGAGCCGGAACAACCTACACCTACTACTGTGCCTACTACAGCACCTAGGTCACCGAGGCCTAAACCATCCACGACAGGAGAAAAGAAGTAGAAGAAGCCCCAATAGGCACTAGTGTGGCAATTACTACACAAAAATCTGACAGAGGTTTGATAGAAGGGAAAGATGGATAAATCGAAGCAGCCGACGAAGCCCCTGTACCTCGATGAGGAAGAACTAACTAGGGATATTGAGGAGATTGATGTAGAGGAGGCTAAGGTTATAACTTGACTACCACCGTATATACCACCAAGAAAATCCATGGCTAAAGTTCCTAAATATAGAGATTCAACGAAGTTCATGATCTCCACACCTTTGTGGCCAGAGAATGTGTCATTTGAGGGCGATCTGCTTGCCCATATACTATACTTAAAAATGGATAATTGGGACCTGGGGGACCACGCGAAGTTCTCGCAGTTGGAGCCAAGCAGGTACCTGAAGAAGGCATATTATGAAGAATCAGAGGTCACATGGCTTGAGATGATGAAATGGGTGGTCAGAGTTGGGTGCGTGAGGCTACTAAACATGTTGTGGGTGCCACATTTTAGCCGCAGTGCCATTAATGTAGTTTACGTGCATCAATTGTTGTCGCCGGTGCATGACGGGTGCCTATGGTTGGAAGGGCCCATCCCAATTACTGACATGTTGATTCAGAGAACTACATTTTTTACTTACCAAGGAGTGGACCCTGCGAGTGCATTTGTGGGAAAATCGTAGGAGAAAAAGTTGGCAGACCAAATGAAGAGCATTTTTGGCCTAGTAAAGAAGTCATGTGGTTATTCAAGTCATTCCATCTTTGATGGCGGTGTGTAATTTGCTACACAAATTTTGGCTGGGAAAATCATGAGGAAGTGCCACACTGATGAAGTGCCAGTGCCAATAATAGCTTTGGCTGCGCAGTGCGCTAAAGGAGTCCAATACAATTGGGCTCGGTACTTATGTCACAAATTTTTGGAGGATTGCAGAGAGGGCAAGGATGAGGGCAAGGCATTACACTATGTGTGGTTGCTATTGTTGATCGCGTTGGTGGCATGGAGGATGCCCCAAGAAAGTTAGTTGCCTCAGTATGATCCATATCTACCCAAGGCCACGAACTTTGCCTCGTTGTGGATGACCAAGGACCCTCAGCATGCTATGGAGACAAAGATATTTTGGGTCTTGTTTGAATCAGAGCTGAGGATGGTGATTAACCAGTGGCCTAGGTTATCACCAAGTTTGAACATGTAGTATGTCAATGTTACTGATTTTAAGAAAGATTTTCATAATCTGCACATCCGCGGGAAGAAAGATGCCATGGGTACATGGCACAAGCTTTTATTAGAAAATTATATATTACGGAGCAATGGAACACATGAAATAATGCAGAAATATAAACACAGAAAACACACAAAACAAGAGAGACAC
>APFE030581511.1:2232-17410 GCA_000404065.3 Pinus taeda
CTTGTTCAACAAAGTTATAAATCAAGTGAATGACTGTGTCATAAATTGGCCATCAAACCAAGACATTGTTCTTTAAGAATAAAAAGAAAATCAAAGCAATAAGTGTGGATGTGGATTCTTCTTTGAGAATTGTAGGTTTCCTTAAGTAGGATACAGGATCATTGCTGGGTAACAGGTAACCCTGTCGAGGCTATAAATGCTTGCTGGCAGCAGAGGCTCTACCTACGACAAATGAGCATATTTAAAACTGGTTTATAGAGAAGACTTTGTTTTATCTTTACAGACCAAGTAATGACTGATGTAAATACAAGGAACAACTTGAGGGAGCAAATAATCAAAGTTGAAAATAGCTGAAACAAAATGTCATTGACAGGTTAGAACATAATGTACTTTATCTTTCTATAATAAAGTTTAATTTTCTAAAAAATTTCCTGTTTTGGAAGTTGAAAAAATTCAATAGAAACACAGAGATAACTGGTTCTTCCAAGTGAATTGCCAATTGTTGTGGCCACCAACAACCCCCCTCCTTATGAAGTGTTATTGCTAATACTAAATAAGTGGGGACCCTTAGTAAAAAATTGGAAAAAAAATCAATTAGTGTTATATTTCCTTTTAGATGAAACTTACAACATCATGGACTTAGGAAAATACCGTTGAAGAATCTAAAAAAACCTAAGTTTCATAATGAAGAAAGTAAATTCACTCCTTAAGAGATATCACATCGCGCAAAGAACGATAGGGTACCTTCTAATGAGCCAAAATGATAAAAAACGGGAGATTGCGACGCGAAACTCCATCGCATCGCATGCATTAAGAAGCATCCACATTGAAAAACCTTAAAATCACCGATATGCGATATCACATATCTCACATCGCAAAAATCACATAAATTACACATAGCGATTTTACGATTAAGCGATCTACGATTTTGCGATTAAGCGATCTGTGATTTTGCGATTAAGTGATCTGCGATTTTGTGATACTATGATACGACCAAGCAATCTTGCGATAGAATAGCACGATGAAATTGCGATAATGCAATACAACGATCTGCGATATCGCAAAGCAAAATCGCAAGACCTCTCCATCGCAGTTGGTTCTGGCTCATTATTCGAGAAAACCTTTTTAGTCCAAGAACTAGTCATGCACTTTAATGCGAATTAATGAGTTGTTGCCAGTTGTTAATGAAGTATGGTGTTGTGTTTTTCGAAGAACTAGTTCACGTAAGGTGGTGTGTTTTGCATATCTTCAGCGTTTAAAGTTTTCTTGTCATTATTTTTATCATTACTTCCACCTCAATTGTAAACTGCAGGAACAAAGGACAAAGTGTTATACAAGGTAGTATGCAGGAAACTATGAGGAGGAAATGCAGTACTCCAATGTCCATTTCGGAAGGCACACCTAATCCACTTAAGAGAGAGAAAGAGCTGCAGAACTCTTCTGAGGCATCTATCACAGATTTCTCATATGCAGCCATGGTTGAATGGGCACTGAATGGTGCTGATACCAGAAACAGACAGTTTAATGCTTAGGGTCAAGAGCTCACAGAATCACTATTTTTACAAATTTTGAGATTTATACCCGATAACAGAAAAAGGCGCAAGAGGTGAAAAACACATCAGGGAAGCTCGGATC
Source organism: Pinus taeda (assembly GCA_000404065.3). Classification (NCBI taxonomy): domain Eukaryota; kingdom Viridiplantae; phylum Streptophyta; class Pinopsida; order Pinales; family Pinaceae; genus Pinus; species Pinus taeda. Next base: position 3,868 of record APFE030581511.1, read on the forward strand.
AAGAAACAAAGGCAGTTTTCGATGCGTGATTAGCGCTAAGCGCTAATCGCTAAGAAAACTTGCTCGAAAAGGAAGGCTTCTAATTACTCAGTCACCTGCAAGCCCCGAAAATTGCAAGAAAGTAGCGATAGAAACAAACTGGAAACAGAAAGCTAAAGAAAAAGCAGAAGCAATCCAAGAGTTAACCAAGTTGAAATGGGATTATTACCAGGCATACATGGTAAAGCCACATAGTCATTGGATGACTCTCAGATATATCATCAATTTTGTTGAGAAGATAGTGCCAGCTCTTGCCAATTCTGTTTGCTTAACTCAACCAAAGACGGAAGACAGTCAGCCGAATCTACTCAGGAAAATACTGAATGCTTGCGACGTTAAGGAGCAAATTTAGAAATAGTTAGATATTAGATTTAATTTTAGAAATGGTTTTACTTAGAAAAAGGATGGTCATTTAAACCGAATCCTGAATTTCTGTAAATAAGTTATTTAGTTAGTAGTATTTAAACCCTTCTCATGCATTTAGAGAAGAGTCCAGAAATTTATCAACAACTTGTCCTCAGAACATGCACTTTTGCACCCTCAGAGGAGGTTTTGATGAATGAATGGAACAGGGTTTATTTGATATTTTGCATTTGATATCTGCTACTGATGTTGCACTTCTGTACTCTTAGTGGATGTTAAATCAAGGAGAGATAAATCAATTGTCGCTTGAAGCTCATGAGTAGGACTAGTTATAAATGATACTTTTATCTCTTAACCATTTCTACTTATGCGTTAAAGTGTTATTCAGTTTTCAGTTGTTTATATATTACAGCGTGGATGACTAAGTTATCATTTGGCACTTTTGTACGGTGATAACTATTTATTTATGCTTAGTGTATGAATAACTCATTTTTGCGATAAGTTTTTCACAACTGTTTCGTTTAACTTCTTACACGAAGTAGTTCATCTTTATTGAATTCTTTTCTTATAATAGCTGAATGATCTTTATTACCAGTTATTGTTTGAAATATTTTTAGATCGCATAGAAGAAAGATCACACCCCGGGTTAGCATAAATTTTGATGTTTTTCTGTTTATTAGAATACAATAGCATAGCATTAGATTAGAATTAGGATAGAAGTATTCCATTCAGAACAGAAATACCCATCTTTTTCACACACACACACTGAATTGGGAAACTGGTCCCATATCCCCAGTCGGACCCGCTATACCAAACCGATAAGGAGATGCCAACCAAGGTCTGGACCGGGCGGGTATCCCCCTTGTTGTAGACTTGATTTTTGGGGCCTTCAACACAATCATACTGTCCCCGTCCCCTCCAAAGTTGAGTCAGTTGCTGCGAGGTCAACCATGCGCTATATGCTCTTACAAGGGAAGTCGTCTGTTTGTCCCTTAGTCCCACTTTCCCCTTTATCCATGGTGTTAGTCCATCAATCACATTACTTTTTCCCTCGTGCCTTAGTTGAGGATCCTCATTGCCTCACCTGTCGCGAGACCTATTTTGTTGACATCAACTCATTTATTCCATAAGAACGACCTAGAGGGCAGTGTATCTTGGTTCCAACTTCCATTTTTGTTCAACGCCTAGGATCAAGTAGAGGGTCTCATTATTTCCCTTTGACTTGGTCATTTCATGTTCATGATTCATACACTTGATTGTCCAATGATGCAACAGATTGTACCAGTGATTCATGGGTGTGTGTGAGATGTTTCATATCTCATGAGGGGGTGGCCCTTCAGGTAGCCCCCCACATGCTTGAATGCATACCTATTATGCTACAACCTCAGATGCAGTTTCGCAGACTTGATGGGTTTGTTTCCTACCGAGTGTAGTGTTCATATCATGCACATCTCCTCCAGATGATCCATTCAGTTTAGCAGAGCCCTTCCTTGTTCAACATGGCTTCTCTGACTGTTCTACCCTCCCTCCCACCCATTTTTTGAGGGAAGGGGATTTGTATCTCATGTACTCAGATATTATTGTATTTAGTCCTAGCTCATGTTTTTCTAGGTGCATTATGTATATGGGACACGTTGTATTATTTTCTGGCTTTGTTATGCCAGCATGTCATATACCATTCAACATGTACTTCATTGCTCAGTTTTATATTTTTGGGTGAACCATTATTTTTGTGCTAAGTTATCTCGGTGGGTATGGGTATGTCTCCCATGCCTCATTGAGGTCTGGTACCACAAAATAAAAGGAGACTTGCATTAGTCTCGCCCCCTTTGTCCCTATCCTCTTTCAATTCAACTTTATTGGTCTCTCTCTCTCTCTCTCTTTGACTCCCCTGTTTTGTCTAATAATTGTGTCTTTACAATGTACTTCTGTCATACGTTTTTCTCCTAACACTCGTACATTAGGGTCAATCTGTTATCACCAAAAAGTTGATCATCTAGCCTAATTTACTATATGGATCGAAGTACACCATCTAAAGGCCATTTTACCATAGTAAAATTTCTTTCACAGTGAGAAATTACTTAATAAACCACCTTTGTTAAGTAATTTATAGTTAAACCCATGAAGAATAATTAAATAAATCACTATCTATTTGATTTTCTTCTAGGAATAATTAATTAAGCCACTGTTTAATTATTATTCCTTGTCATATTTGACCCAATCATGAAAAATAAACAGATAAATCATTAATTATCTTGTTTTTCTATAAGAATAATTAACTAATCACTAATTAATCATTATTCTTTGTCAAATTTAACTAAATCCCTTAGGAATAATTAAATAAATCCTTATTCATTTATTATTCCTTAACTAATTCCTTGAGATGATAAATAATTCATTCATTCATTTATTATTTCTAAATAAAAGTTTAAATATTTTTTCCCTCCTAACCAAATATAATAAAATATTCCAAGTGGTTATTCCAAGAATGGGATCATTAATATTTTATTATTGCTTATTACTCGAGGATAACTCAATATTTTGTTATAAATAAAAGGGTTTTCCATTCATTATTCACTTTTGATTATTTTCATTGTTTCACTCACCATTGTAACTCTGATTATTTTCATTGTCGCACACCATTATTTGCTGGGTTTACACATTATAGAGGAGAGAGACTCTACACAAGCTGAAAACATTTGAGGATAGCCAAGAACCCATCCCATAGAGGGGGACTGGTAACATTTATTTGTTGCCTTCACAGGTGTTATAATAAAACTATTCTTTGTATATCTGGTTTCCATTGGATGATTGGAGTTATTACTCTTTCTTTTTGTTGTTTAACTATGATTGTGGCATAGTTCCGGACTTTGGCAGGTTTTGTTTCTATCAGTTTCTGTAGATCTACAATGTTTAGTAGCCATTTATATTGTTGATATTGTTTGTCATCCACAATCTTAAGTGGGTTCTTTTCGTACATCTTTGAGAAGAAAACACTACAACATGCACATACATAGGTTAGGAGTTGATTTTCATGAGGACTATTTAATGATAATGTTTATGGCAACTTTAGAAGAAAAAGCATGGTCTTGGTATGAAGGATTTTCTCCTGCTAACATTTATTCCCTTAAAGATTTCTACATAGTGTTCAGTAACAACTATAAAGACAATTACTCTTTTATAGTGTTGGTTGAAACCTTCTGTGGAGATTTTTATGGTCTTATGCAACATTTGGGAATCGATATTGATGACGAGGATTTGATGGATAATGAAATAAAGGAAACCTTGTCTAAACTATATTATCATTAGGAGAGCATAATAGTAAGGGCTAGCTTCCATGACACTTAGGACAATCTTCAACAAAACACAATTTCTCCTTTGATTATAGATCATAATTTTGACGTTCAAATTCGTACTTTGGTCCTTGAGAATGATGATGAAACTCTACAGTCCTCAGAAGCTTTAAATAATCAAAACAATGATTTGGATAAGTCATCAAATTTTGAAATTCTCCAATCTTTTTTCGAGTCATCTACTCAAATAAACAATCAGATTAGATTCAATGAAGAGTTGATACTTGCATATGACAACTGTGATTTAGAGATTAAAAGAAGATATGAAAAATAAAATGTTGTTCTAAGTCCTTTGGACAACCAAAACGATATTATTGTTGAGTTGAAAAAATAATGTTTTGATCTTTTAGCTCATCAAGAAGAGGTTTATCAAAGGCATATTTTTGAAGTTGTATGCCCAAAAGATTTAGATAGTAAACTAATAGATGACATAGAATTTCAAGAAAACAATGCAATTGTATATGATACTTTTGAGTCTAAAATATAGGAATAAAACAAGGAAGTAATTGTTATTTTTGATTTCTTTAAATATTAGGGTGATACTCTTGTTGAAGTACATGAAATATTGTGTTTAGATGATCCTCAAACACATGCTATGGATATTATTCAAGAATGTATAGAGCTTCTCCCTGAGATGCATGATAAGAGAGATGAATAATTGGTTCTTTTCTCATTCAAGGATAGTCTTAAGACTATTGAATAAGAAAAAAAGCAAATATTGCAAATCATGAAAAAAATCCTTACTTGATGATCAACAAACAAATAAGCATTCCCTTCATGATTTCTATGACCCTTTTGGCAGGTTGTTGCACTCATTAGAACAAGAGAACATAATTGAATTTATGGATCATGAAGAGGTTTCAGTGGGAAGTTTGAGCTTCCATTTTCTGAGTTTAATTTTCTGCCTGGAGAAGTTGAATGCAAGCTTCAATTAAGTAGTCATTTTCTTGACTGGTTGCATTGGAAAATTGTTATTACTTGACATTGAAGTCACTTCAACATGTTAGAGTGAGTGGGTGTGATGAATAAGCTCAACACCTTGAGCATTCTTTTCAGTTTCAATTTGCAGCAGAGCTTTTCAGTTTTCAGTGTACAGTTTAGGTTTCAGTTTGAGGAATGGATTTGGTTTAGTTTGAGGATTGGAATAGATTACGGGTTTGGTTTCAGTTGCAGTGGTTTCAGGGAAAAGCATGTTGTAGGTTTGAGATTAGACCAATGGTCAAGCACATGGTCTATGATGTTCTTGGCACCTCACAGAGAGGATGCCATCCCCATTGGAGCCAATGTTAGGGTCCTATAATATAGGAATCCCAATCACTTTTCTCTTACTATTTCATTTGAGGTCATTTTTGTAATATTAGTTCTGGTTTCATGAGTGTCATGGTCTAAAGGGGTTTTTTGTACAAAGAGGCCAAATTTTTCATTGTAAATATGTTGAGTCAAAAAAGTGTCTTTTTGCCATAATTCGAACTATAAGGTCACAAGGAGTCATGATTTGAATTAGAAATTATGAGGGATCATTTTTCAATATAGAGGAGTCTATGGCTCATATCATCAAACCTTGAGTATCATAAGTGGGTCACCTAAGTTTAGAGGTTAAGTCTATGTAAAAGCAATCATGAGATAGATTAGGCATGGATTTAGAGGTTGTGGTGAGTTAGTTTGAATGTCATTTCAATGTCAGGTTGTGATTTTAGTGGGAAGATAATGGTTAAAAGGACAGTCCTTTCCTTTTCCCCAGGCGCTGCATTTTCCAGGAGGTGTTGCACATTCATAACTTCCATTCCTAATCACAATTATCATCATCATTTCCACTCCAGACCATTTTGCAAGATTATTTGAATTTTCCTCTTCATTCCACATCACTTAGGCCTTCTCCATTTCTTTCGGAACCTGTGCTATGCTCATTTTGATTTGCTGCAAAAGGGAGGCAGAGGTGCTATGAATCCACACAGTTTTGCAATTATCGCATATTGGTGGTTAATTATCCTTCACATGTGCAAATCCAAGTTTATTTGTGTCCCTTAATGTTGAATTAATCCTCAATTGCATGTATGAACCAAGAAAAAATAATATAAAGTTTGTAAGAGAAAAAACTCACCTTCGTTGCATTTTTGGGTGTGGATATGAATGTTTGGTATTTTTTATGAAGAAAGGTTTGAAAGGGGTCTCCAACATGGTTAAAATTATGTAAGCATCATGAAAAGGATGTGCATCTTGTTCAAAGAAAACACTATTGATCAAAACCTATAGAGGACATGTGGCACTGCATTTTTTATGAAAGTGAAATTTAGAGAGATGGTGGATTTGTGAGATAAAATAAAATTTCTAAGGAGGAAGCTGATGTTGTTCAGGCCTTTTCACACCTGCTGAAGACATCAAGCAACTCAGGGAGTGACCAGAGGTATCTCAACCATAGGGCACTGTGTTTTCAAGCAGTCGCCATATTTTCACCATATCTCTTAGACCCTGTACCAATTTTCCCTGAAATTTGTACAATGGATGTATGTGGGTGAGATGAATAAACTTGATTAATTTCATCCTAAAATGCCTCACGATTTTCTAGAAATAAGCTACTGTTACCTACAACCATTTTCGTATTTTATCGAAATCCGTGAGTCGAATTTGGATAAAATTTGGTTTGGAGAAGTATTATGATGAGATTAACTTGATATCAAAATTTAATCTCAATTTGATTCACCATTTAGGATATATTAAATAAATATCAGTTTTACCGCAAAAGTTGACAGTTTTGCTGTGAAAGTGGGGGATAGTCCAAAAGGAGGTCTAAGAGGTTTAGTACCATCATAGAGGTATTTGAAGCATATGCATTTGCTCCATTTTGTAAAATGAAGGATACAACCATACAAAACATGGAGGGCTGCTTCAATTTGCTGCAAATCTGGCTAATGCGCTGCAAGTCTGGATGGTCAACACGATTTCATTTTAGATTTTGAATTTTTTGCTTTTAGAAGTAGTTTAGATCATGTGGATAGGTGGATTATTGTCTTAGGAGGTGTAGTTAATGTTTATTTGTGAATATTCCATGTTGATGATGTATTAGGAAAGTTGTAATAAATAGGTCAAAGGTAGTTTCCTAGTACCTAGGAAAGTGGTTTTTTTTTGCTATTTTCATGTAATTAGTTTTATCTATTAGGGGAATAGGTGGATTTCGACCCCCTTAGACTTAGGAAGAGAATATTGTATATAATTCATGAATTTTAATGTAGAAAGGGTTGGCTGTTGGTTAGATTAGAGAAGAAATACTTTTGTGCACGATATTTTTATGAAATCTTTGCTAGTGAATGAATGAAATAGAAGGTGATTTACAGGGATTCTTGTGTCAGAATTTTGGTGGTTTGTTCTCCTTTGATCTCATAAGTTGTCTTGTATGTTTACATCCCTTAAATGTGTATCTTCTTTCTTGAAAACAACCAAATGTTTGATTCATAATTAATCTTAATGGTGATCTGTTTCAGTTTTTCCAAGTTATCAATGTTTTAAGCTTAAAATAACATTTTAGAATTTATCCATGGTTTGATGCTCTAATGTGTTGTCTTTTACCTTTTCTACATTCACCCCCTACAACAATTTGACCTTAATTCCACCACCAAAGCTATCTACCTTGCCCCTGTGGAGAAACACTCTCCTTTTCCATCATATCACTGAACAAAAAAATGATTTGACATGACTCCATGCCCAATGTATATGTCTCTTTTATCATCAACAAAACTTTGAAAACATACCTTTATTTAACTTTATGCCTAGCCTAATATCAAATAGATTGAGTAATCTAAGTGAGAGAGCCCTCTCCAAGGCCAAAAGAGCTATATTTTGACCTAGAAGTGGTTTGTGGTTACCTCTATAATTTATCTCCTCAGCCTAGGGAATTTACAGAGTGCTAATAGGGGTAAAATTATCTATAGAACAATGTCCCAAGAAACAAGAAAAGGAAGAGGACATGCCCTATGTTCCATAAGTTAGTGTAGTTGGAAGTTCGATATATACAATGATTTGTACTAGATCAAACATTACACATGCAATGAGCGGATTGAATATGTATATGTTAGAAATAGGAAAGGAACATTGGGCAACAATTAAGATGGTTTTTGAGTATTTGCATGGAATTATTAGTTATCGATTGTGTTACCAATGAAGAAAAAGATTGGAAATAGTGTTGGGCATACATGGTTTTGTCAATGCAGACTAGAATGGGGATCCAGACCATAGAAGACCTACAAGTGGGTATGTGTTTAACCTATGTGGAGGAGAAATTAGTTTGATGAGAAAGAGGAAATCTGTAGTGGCACTCTCAACTACAAAATCTAAATACATGACATCCCCTCATGCAAGCAATGAAGCAATGTGGTTGCAGAGATTTTGTTTGGGTATTGGGTTGGTACAATGAGATGTGAGGATAGATTGTGACATTCATTATGCAGTCATCCTAGCAAAGAACCCAATGTATCATTCTAAAACAAATCATATTGATGTTCAATATCACTTTGTGAGAGACATTGAAGAAAATAAGGTGTTGTTGGTGAAGGTGGAAACTTTGAAGAATGTTACATATTCATTAACAAAATCCATGAGGACTTAAAAGTTCTCTTAATGTAGAAAAACAAAGGGAAATATTGCCACAGTTTGTTGATCATGTACTCTTGTGAGCTCCTATGTACAAAGAAAAGAACAAATAGGACAATGTTGGGTATCTATTATATTCTTTGCACAACTATCCACACACATTATATGTTGCACCCATTATAACGAGTGGGTCAAAGGGGGTGGAAGCCCCCCTGCACAAGGGTTTGTGGGAAACATCCAAAAAAATGGGTGGATTTTTGTGTCTGTTTGTTGCACATGGTTCCCATTTTAGTGGTTTTGTGGTGCATGGTGGTTTATCCCATGGTTTTGTAATTTCAGATAAGGAACTTACAATTGTATAATCAAGGGTAAATGGATTAGTAGTTTATGGATGAATTTGGATATAATATATATATATATATATATATATATATATATATATATATATAATATATATATATATATTGTTATATTGTAAAGATAAAAATACTAAAAATATTTCTAGTTTTCTCGATTTAGGTTTCTAAGGTAAAATATTTGTGTTCCTGTGTGTGTTTGTGATTACATCTTGTTTGTTTGATTAAGAATATATTCACAACAATTAGCAAGGAACCAAATAAGGAAACTAACTCTCAATAACTAGGAGATATACTAAAAGAGTATGTCATAGAGATTTCACAAGCACATGTTTTAAATGTGGATAATATGGGAGTCATGCAAATGAATGTTGACAAATATATAGTTGCACTATAAATTGAATATATATTAAAAGGAAAATATATTGTTGCAAGAAAACTTGAACATGAAGATATATTAATGACAAAGAGAGTGTTTAAGAAACTTGAGAAGAAAAGGCAAGGAACTCCACTAAGAGAAAAATAAATCAAAGGAAATATAAGTCTTTAGGAAAGTGTTTCGTGATTAACATAAAAAAAGGAAGCATTGAGAATTTTGTGTCCATAGAAATGACACAAAATCTTAATTTGAAATGCACATTGCGATTTAATTCATACAAATTTTAATGGTCATAAAAGGTCATCAAATCAATGTGATAGAACAATACAAGGTAACTTATCTGTCAGAGAGTACCATGACAAAATTGTGTGTAGTGTGATACCAATGGATACTTGCCATATCTCGTGGGAAAGATCATGGAAATATTACCAAAAAACAATATATGATGGTAGGAATAATACTTACCAATTTGTCAAAGATCATAGTAAGTTTATGTTATTGCGAATTAAAGAAGAAGAAGGGAAAACAGAGGCAACATAATTATGTTGGTCTTAGTTAAGGATTTATTGAATAAGTGGAGAAGCAAAAAATATTCTATAAAACTCTTCCAAAAGGAAAAATAATATGAATTGAGACATTATATACCATTTATATGAAGTGATGGTGCTTCTATATGAATATGAGGAAATTGTTTCAATTGGTTTGCCACTAATGAAGAGTATATATCATTATGGTCCAAGTTTGTTGATTAAGGAACCCTATGGATTGAAAATTGTAGTGAGTGAAGAGATAAATAAATAATTAAAATATTTGTTGGGTAGGGCTTGAGGTTTACATTGCTAAAAATGGATGAAGTAAGGGATTGGTTGAGTAGAGCCAAGAATTTCTTCAAGAATGTCTTAAAAGCTAGTTAATGAGTGGAAGATCACTTTCAAGGTGAAAGAAGGGTTGTATGAGGTGTTGATTATCCCATTTGGATTGAAAATTTCAACCAACATGTTCTTGAGGTTGATTGATTAGGTACTTACACCATTCTTAGGTAGGTCTGTGACATTGATTTTGGATAATAATACTACTTTTCCACAAGATCATAGAAGAGCATTTGGTGCACATGAGGCAAGTGTTGGAGTAGCGATAAAAGGAGAAGCTACTAAAAATATCAAGAAGTGTTTGTCCATGCACAAGAAGATATTCTACTTGGGTTTTGTGATTTGTCAAGAAGGGTTGAAGATAAATCTAAAAAAGGTCCAATCAATTGTTTAATGGTCAACACAAAGAATATATCTGAGGTAAGAAGCTCCCATGGTTTAGCAAGTATTTTTATAAAGTTCATTAGAAAGTTAGCGGGATTCGTGGGCCACTAACCAAATATATGAGGAAGGGAAAATCTCAATAGATAATAATAAAATCAAAGTCTTGAGCTCATAAATTGGAAAGTCACTAAATTTTTTCTATTAGCTTTATCAAACTTTGATGAAGTGTTCCAAGTGGATGTGATGCTAGTATAACAATGATAGGGGAAATGTTGAGTCAAGAAGGAAATACTGTTGACACCTAATCATAGGGATTGGGTCAACAACTGTAATTAGTGAAAATAAATAATAGGGAAGATGGAGAGTCACCGGGAGATGAACTGAATAGTCACTACCTTTTGTATATAATAATGAACAACCTGAATGAATAATATGAACTGACTTGAGAAGTTACCTCCTGGTCTGACATGGTATTAGAGCCAACTCCATTTTTGTAACTCCCTTCTACCATTTTTTCAGAAATTTGTCCTACATTTCCTACCATTTTCCTCTGTCCCTCTGCCTCCACGCTAGATTGAATACTGCCAAGAGTAATAATTTGTGAAGGAAATGAAGCGTTTTGCATATGCTGTTCCAGTGGTTTGTAGGTTGTGCCGAAGGATGCAATTGGTATGCGCTAATTCACTATTGTAATGCATTAAACACTGCATTGAACTCCTGAGTCCTGTGTATGGTATTGAACTATAGAAGCAGTGCGATTAAGGGAGCATAACATAAGCATATACTTCATGTTCGTGTGATATGCTAACAGTGAACATTGATAGTCCATGCATGGCAGGTTGTCATGTATGAGGGAAGCGATGTGAACCATCTCCAGCGCACAAGCCGTCGGCAGAGCCTGCTCTTTGGACCCTCCCACCGCCTCGCACATCGCAATGCACATCATCGGTGGACCTCTCATCGTCTCCTTGCCCACCGGGCTACCATACCTTGGTCCATGTCACTACTCCCATACGACTACTCTTCAACGCGCATGTTATATACATTAACGCTGTTTGGTTATATTACGTTGAAAATTTGAACGCTGTCCTTCCTTCATTATCACAATTAACGCAGTTGGTAGAGATAGTATAATTCTGTCCAACTTTCGTTGTCTGTCTTCATATACAAGTCTCATAGAATGCCAATATACATTATATTGTTTCATAAATTCATTGTCTTTGAATTATAGTATAACATTGTCTCTACTTCAAACTGGTGGCCTATGTTGGTATTGTTTCAACTGTGTTTCCCTAGTTACCTCCTCCCATAGCACGTGTGCCTCATAATAACACGGTCTGACATAGTATATCACCTTCCCAAAATACCACCTTCCCCACATAATACATCTGTCTTCATATATCAGAATCATATATTTTTTAGGAGTAAAATTTTGCAGCAGAAGTATTTTTTCCCACAGTACACAGGCATTCAATCATATCTATTGCGGGAGTAGTTCTCACTGGAAAGGATAACTATCTTGAGTGGTCCCGGAAGATAAAACACACCCTCATTTTCAATGATTTGTGGAAAGGAGTGTGTGTTGGAGACGGAGACAAAGAGACAAAACAACCTACCTCAGACAAGGAGTTCGCCATTTGGGAAAATAAGAACATCAAGGCTTATGCATTGATTGCAACATCAGTAAATGAAGAGGTGAGTCGCCATATTTCGCAATTTTCAAATGCTTTCGAAGCCTTACAAAAATTGAAGGAACTCTATGAATCACGCTCTGCACTTGAATTTGTTCAACTCTCATGATTAAACTCTTCACCATTGAATTACAAAATAATGATCCTCTTTCTCTTGCATCAGAAGTAAAATCTATAATGCATGATATCAAAGTCACTAATGTTGAACTGGATATTCCTCTGATAGCTTTTCTCAAGGAACTTTATCCCACTTACTCAAATTATCTTGAGCCATTGCAAGCAAATGGAAACCTCAAATATATTACCTTTGACTCCCTTGTGAAAAAATTTGCTAAAAGAGAGAAAGCTTTTGGCAAGAAGACAGATCCTGAATCTTCTGAAGAGGTTGTGTGCCTTGCTCATAGAGAAAATAATCTTGCTCAAGATTCTTCCAGAGGAAGAGGTGGTCGAAGAGGAAGAGGAAGAAATTTCAGAGGTAGTGGGGGAAAACACTCTCAAGGAGAAAAGTCAGATTTACACTGCATACGCTGCCAAAGAGATGGATCACATGATGCATCCACAGTCAAGTTTCCTTGGGACAGAATTGAGCAGGAAAGAAACCAACCCAAAGGTAAAATTAATGACAAAGAAAAAGGTGAAGCACCTAAATCCGCTCACTATGTTGTGGCACATTGTAAGATTGGAGTAAATGAAGACTTATTTAATGCTTCACTTGCTTCTTGGAAAAATGATTGGTTGCTTGATTCAGGAGAAACTTCCCACATGAATTTCATAAGAGATTTTTTTGAAGAATTTACTGACAATGTTGATGGAGTAGTATACTTTGTAGACAAATCAAAACTCAAGCCATCAGGGCTTGTCACAATCAAGCTTAAATTTCCTGTTCTTCCAGACTTTCTTCTGCATCATGTTCTATATCTCCCACAGTTGAGGAGAAACTTGCTGTCCTTGGTCCACATCTGCCAGCAAGGACACTCCATTCATATGTTTGATGGCAAGCTTGAGGTGAGAAAAGCATCATACCACTCACTTGTCATGATGGGGATAGAATAAGAAAGGCTTCTCAAGCTGCAGGGTACGTCTGCTTGTGCACAAAATTTCTCATAAAATTATCATTATGAAGAAGGTACATTTCCATCAAGTTTATTATGGCATGCTATATTTGGACACTTGAACTATGACAACCTCTACTTGTTGAAGAAAAATGGTGTTACTGGTTTGCCTACAATTCCTAGGAAACTTAAGCAATGTGATGCTTGCATTCTAGAAAAGCATAGTAAACAGTCATTTCATGACTCACATTCAAGAGAACATAGGAAGCTTGAACTTATTCATTCAGATTTATGTGGTCTAATGCCTGTTCCTTCTGCAAATGGAAATAAATATATCATGACATTTATTGATGACTACACCAGAATGTTTGGGTTTATTTATTGAAGAACAAATCTGATGCTTTCCTAACATTCAAGAATTTTCATAAATGGATTGAAAATGATGCACAATCTCATATTGGGTCTATTCGCAC